>JAVTVY010031799.1:0-126962 GCA_036873755.1 Hanleya hanleyi
CAGGGGGATGTTAGGTAGCCTCGCGGTCTGCTAACAGACTGAAGTTGAGGTTTAGAAAGAAAGGGAAGTAGAGTATTTCTCTGAATCTGTGAAATACAATTTTAGTGTGTTTGATAGTGCACCATTTTAAGTGTAGAGATAGGGAAGTTTTAGTGTCAGCATTTTTGAAGCTGACATGGCTTATTTTTAGGTGCAGGCCATGCTAGGCAGAAATGCTGGAGTAATGGGAACTGCACCATTTTAAGTGTAGCATAAGGTTTAGGAATATCCAGGAGTTTTTAGCAACATATTTTGAAGTTAGGGACAGTTAGGGTAGGGCTAGGGCTGGATATAAAAGAAGACGATAAAAAAGGTTGGAAGGCTGGAGAAACCCCACCCCAAAAATTAGGAGGGGGAAGGGTGTGGTAGTGGTTGGACTAGGTCGGCTGAGATCATGTTGAATCAGCGAATATGGCCGAGAAGTCCCGGAGACCCTCAGCCAATGAAAAGCTAGAAGGCTGACAAAGGGAGATCGGAAAGAGCATGCTAAGAATCTGCCCAGTCAACCACACTCAGCAGTACTGAAAAGAGGAACTACTCAGCCGGAGGGACTTTGCAAGAGCTATTATACAGGTAAGCCTGCCGCATCTTCTCCCGGACCGAGTCCTACTTCACCTGCAAGAGAGAAGTTGTCAACATTTTTCAATGATGCTCACTAGACCTGATGTTCTTCTCCACATAAAATTCTAAACAATGACCCTTATTCGTCATCCAAATGAAGTTCTGAGCCGTGTTTCAGAGTATGCATCTCAGTCACGCTTTGATTGTGGATGTTCGTTTGAACACCATGGAGATGTAAAACAAATGACATTCAAACGGACCATAGCCTCGGGTTAAGATGAATTAACCAGATATGCTCATATCGTTTAACCAGATATGGTATGCCAAATTTCCTTTCTTTTCAAAAATTTCTCCCCTAAAATTCCACCAATGACATCATAAAATCTCATTTGTAAAGATAACTAGAAAGAAATTTCTCAGCCTATGTTGAAATGTTTGTGTGAAATTTTGCATTACAGATACTCATAACCGTAGCAACAATGTTTGAATATTTATTTCCGTTCTATGGGCAATATTATCATAATTAAATTCAGCCGGTCATCATAAAAAAAAAACCCCAAAACGACTCCTTCTTTTTGGAAAGAAGTATCATTACGGATTTCGCGGCCCATCAACTCAATTTTTTATTTAAATTTCACGGTACATTTCTTCGTTAATTTAAGATCTTTTGCAGCGCTAGATATTAAAATAAAACATTTTATACCCTAATTTTATCTAGATTTTATACCCTAATATATCAAAACTCAATGGCAACTTGATCCTTAACTCCAACTGTTAGTTTACTCATCGATTGTTCAACGAAGTTTCTGTGACTACTCAGTAAAACAATGGACAGCCAATCAACTTAATCCGTTATGCTGCCCATTGAAATGTATCCTTCGAAGCTTACCTTTGATGGTGTTGAAGAGTTGGTGGATTATAAGATTAAGTCAACCTTTTGCAGGACAAGTCCAGACCAGAAGTATAACAGAAAGAGATTCAGTGAAGAAAAAGCAAAAATAAATTGCAAGTAATAAAGTTATTTTCTTTGCTATTTATTTATTCTAAAATGTAGCACCTGTAAAGATCTTAACTAAGAAATGTACCGTGAAATTTAAATAATTTGAGTTGCTGGACCGCGAAATCCGTGTGGGAAGCGACCCTTGAGCTATAATTTCAATCAATATTCAATAATAGGACATAGCATGTATGTAAAGTTCATAAAGAAATCTTAAATTTGTCAGTAAAATTTGATTTTTATTTGGGGGCGAGTTGACTCAAGGTTGGGGACGAGTTGACTAAAAGTTGTGGACGACTTGACTGAAGTTGGGGACGAGTTGGTTGGGGACGGGTTGGTTTGTGGACGAAGTGACCTGATCCCTTCCTGAAAGAATACGCCTGATAGTGCTTTTATAATCATCATACGCCTGTTACTAAAAAGTTATCTACATATCGCCTTTCTAGTTTCAAGCCAGTATCCCGGAATACACGATGTCGCAGTCGTGTTGATGTCTATAAGACTGCTGTCACACATAGGATGAGAAGTGTGTATTTGTGTGGATTATCGGCTTGTAAATGAGAAGATTTTGAGAGAATGCCATCTACCACCCTACCGTGCATTATATTTCGGACAAATCCGTGAAGCTACCAATAGCAACATACAGAATTTTGTAAATTTTTCTTAGCAGAAAGAAAATGAAATGGAATTATTTTTCGTTTCATTTTTGAACCGTTTTCATGTTTTTAGGAGAAACTGGCGCAATTTTTGACGCCAACTGAAGTTTTATAACGACCTCCTGACGTCATCGGAGCAGACATTGCCATCTCCTGCTCTACGCATCATAACTTGTGTATAATTCCACGCAACCCGGGGCTAGGGGCCGTTTGACTGTTATGTGGTTTACATCTCCATGGTGTTCAAATGAACAGACACAATGGAAGAAAGGCCGATTCATCATACTCTAGAAAACGACTTGGAAATGCATTTAGGTTAAGAATATTGGTCGGGTATTAGCCTTCTATATGTAAAGAACATTATGATGTCTTGCTGTCATCGTTGAAAACCGTTGACCGCTTCTCTCTTGTAGGAATCATCTTGTTGGGTTTTTTGATTTTCATTTTATGCATATTTCGAATTGATGCTAACCGTCGTACGGAAATGATCTTTCGATTATTGACGTGGAAACACTTTTGTGGACGACGGCTGAAAGTTAAACGTCGGATCTGACGCCTATACTTTGCCATTTCTGATTGAACTTGAACCAAATATATATATTTGGAATTTCTGTATGTCTGGATAACCACGCATTTGATCGTTTATACAGAGCCGCTGCTGTTTAGGCGGTAAATGTGATACGGATTTGATATTTTTGGAACATCATGATGTTTTGCCGGCATCATTGAAAACTGTTGACCGCTTCTCTCTTGCAGGAAACTAGCCTATGGTTATGTATACTACGATTGTCTTTTTGAATTTGGTGCTAATGCTGTTATATGGAATAGATCTTTGAATTATGGACGCGGATATTCTTTAATGGACGACGGCCGAATTTTGAATGACGGACCAGACGCTTGTAATTGTGTGGATATTCGGCGTATAAGTAGGAGAAATATGGCTGATGTGAACATACATTTTTTTCAATCATGGACGATTTACGGATTCAGGAAAGAACAGCGAGCAGCCTGTGCAGATTGTGGCAAACCATACACGCGGTATCATGGTGACCACTACTTTTTCAGTGGTACAAATACGTACAAGCGTCTAGTCATTTATTCGATATTCGATATTAAAGAATTTCCGCGTCCCTAATCCAAAGACCGAATTCATATAACAGCAATAACACCATATTCAATAAAACTATGATACTATAAATAAATGATCACTTACTGTTTCAAGTACGACATTACGTGTGTTTGTTTTCACGGCGTGGCTTGGTATCCATGGTATCCGGTACACTCTCCCATCATCAGGGTTGAATGATAATTTGAGGGGAACAATGTGAAATCGATTCCAGGGATCTCCTTGTAGAGGACCACTGACTGCTACCGATTCGGTGTTAATGTTTTCTTTCGGTCATACTGGCATATCCTCTATCTCTTTTCTTCTTTTAAAGCTTTATGTAAGTCCTAAAATTCTGTTAAATATTTCAACGATATACTTAGCGGTGCATTAAGTTTCCTCGTGATTATTTTCATGTGGCGTTATTACGCTTCTCCTGCTTTGTTAGTAATCGATGAACCAAACAAAAATCCGCATTTATTATACTAACACGTAGTTCACTGTAACATGTTTTAAGAATATCTACTTCTGAACAACCTCTCTGATAATTTCCTATTTACACTCCTCTAGCTGACCTGACTTCTTCCTTCCTAAACTAATACAATATATTTCCGACAAAAATCAATTTTCATTATGAGTAAAGTATCGAGCCATTTAATATACACTTATAAACCTGCCAATTTCATGATGTTTCATAATGACAAAGCAATGCGATAGAGAGTGTATATACTTGTGTTGTCCCGTTGGTGTTCTCCAGGCATTGTAATTGCCCGTTTGATGGACAATGCGTTTTTGTGTGGATTATTCGCGTACAGACTGAACGACTGTTGAAGATGCGGACTCGTTAGATCAACCGTACCGGTATATGGATGCAAACCGATTCGTCAACTGGAAATTCAGTTAAATGCGGTGCTCCGATATGATGCTCACCAGTTCACTATTGAGAAGTCGTATCGACGCCTAAATCCGGACGTATAAATAAACACAAGCGTTAAATCTAGTTAACAGCAACATAGAAGCAGTTCCGGGAAATTTTTGATAATTTCAAGCAGCAATTTGTTAACCTGATGAACGGAGTTTTGGATCGATAATATTTCATAACACTTAAACTCTTACTGATTAAAAACCTCAGTATGTGTCATAAAGGCGACATAGCTTAATTGTTAACTTGTCAGGTAATCAATATTCATCACAATAGTTTCCCGTCGGCTTTGTCACTTACAACAGTTACGAAAGAGTAAGATTCTATCAAACTAACAGCATTTGCACACTTTCGTTGCAATATTTTGAGGCCATGTATATGATTTTAAGTAAAAATCATCTAAGTTAATGCAGCTCTCTTGCCATTTTCTCAGTGTCATTTTGATATGCACAAAAAGCTTCTCAGAATGTATGCTAGCAATCTCTGCTGGTTAACGACTTGTGTGTGTGTCCTAAGTACGATAATAGATAATATGAATTGCAAAACAGGACAAAGGCGACTCTTTGTCATTGAAATTGAGCGATATATACCTTCTAAACCATGCTCAATAAACTAAGATAACCCAAGTGATGGAGAGGAACACCGTATTGTCTAATCAAAGAGGAGTTAGTCGAACAGTCTGGGTAAATATAAAGGTAATGTCAAGTTTATCACAAACACAGTTTTCAAATATCCAAACTATCGAAATATCCAAAGATTTTTATTCAAAAAGAATGAAACGTTTGTTGGAATAAGAGGCTCTCAATGGTTGTCAGCTTTCGCATGAATATACAATGGTAACCCATTGACAGAACAGGCTGTAGAAAGAGACTGCGCCAGAGTAGGTAGAAGGCGTCATAATTATTCCAGGTACTTGATACAAGGACTAAGCAGACATCTGGTGACGAGTTCAGTGGGATCTGCCACAATAAAAGAGGCATATCTTCCACAATGCGACTTCAATATTATAAAGTACTGTACAATATGTGGCATACAACAGGCTTCATTCTATATAATCAAACTGGTGTGTGTCTTTCGGTTCAACCGTGGACATTATTATCTTGGTATGTGGTAGGTTTTAGATTGTATTCCTGTTTAAATGAGCATCCATTAAAAAGTTACTGAGACCCATATTAGAAAATTCTTGCCAATGATACTGATTGACGATAGCTCGAGCATCAACTTGATGGTATTGTTGAAACCGCCCCTCTCATACAAGAACTAGTTCGAGCTTATTAGAGCTTTTAAATGGTATACGATGAGAAACCTCCAATGCTTTTTTTGGATGGAACCAGAATTAAGCTTGAATTACAATTGATGGATCTGCCGTTTTGTCTTCGTGGCTGTATCATTTTATCCGACCTCAATATGCTCAATGGGAAACCATTGAAGTTCGACAACATTTGACAATAAATCAATGAATACCTGCAGGCCAGAAGCCATTCAACAAGTGCTCGTAGTGCGTGGGATATGGTTCACTGTATCGTTGATGCTTAATCCCTCATATGTCATGCATATGAACAACAATTTTGGAGGAACATGATAGATGGTAACATCGAAACCGTTCCAGAATAATATGGTAAATACTTCATGTACGGAGCTATTGTCTGAGTCTTTGTGCAGCTGAAAAGGCTCAAGTCTAGACACATTTTTGTCCATAGACTTGGCTATTGTATACATTGTCTCGTGAATCTTACATGGAGTATGAACCAGAGGTGAGAGATAGCAAGTGCATGTTTTCATGGACTTTACACCTAAAACATGGGGAATAACTTCCGTCAAACGGGCCTGTTGGATCTATTCGTAATGCCACAACGCCTCAACGCCTTATCTTATCGCCTTAATGCCCTAGCATAACACCTTAACGCCCTATCGTAACGCCTTAGCGCATTGTCAACCGTCCAATCACACGCGCAATTGACTAGTCCAATGATATATCAACAACAAAAAGCCTATTACGTATTCTACACTTTATTATCCCCTCCATCACAACACACCCACGCTGGGAGAGCTGCTATAGGCGTGTTTACAAGTCTCGTATGCTCTTATCCAATCAGAAAGGTCAGTAGTAGAGAAGGGGCATTTGAATAGACGCATCCTGGGGAGTAGTGGAGAAAGGGGCCATGTTCGGTCTGGCTACCTGTTAGTGTGGGTATGGGCGTGTCTGTGAGGTGTATCACATCCAAGTGTGCTGTGCAGGGTGGTGCGCTCTCGTGGGGTGGTTTGAATTGAAAGTCGCGTCATGCTGTGCATGCTCAGTCGGGTAGTAGTAGAGAAAGTGAGTATTTTAAGGAACGCATTGGCGTGCTTGGGCCATCTATGGGTATATCTCATCGAAATATAACGTACAGGGGGGTATCGTATTGAAGCCTTCATCAATAAAAACAAGTTCAGTAATATTCATATAGTTTATCCCCAAAGTTACATCATACTCAAACTGGGGGAGCCGTCCTGGGTGTACGATCCACCGTTGTTGATGGACCCATTCCAAGACACCCAATTCGCCCACTTGAGTCGAAAGGGTCTCTAGCGACGCACATGGTAAACGGCCGGTGAAATACCCGGATATTATTGCTTGTAAAAGTACCAGACTTGGTTGGTTTTCTTATGACGCAGCAAATAGGCTCTAGTTTGGTCATTGAACATGGCTTCCATGCATCTGTGTAGAGAGGCGAGGTCCTCCAACCGGGAATTGTAGATGTCTAGCAGCGGGCAATGACCGTGGAAACATCATCGGATCATGGACCAGTGGTCCCTGCAGATGTCACTACATTGTGTAAAAGTTTCGGTCCTGTCAAGACGACGTAGGGCTTGTGCGCGATCTTAGATACTATAACGCAAGGTCGTCTGTTGACTCGGGAGATGGTGTCTACATAACCCGTTCCAGATATATAGATTCCTGTCCGGCTCCAAGATTTCTCGAAGACTTAAAATGGATGACAACAACAACGGATTTTTAAAGATGTATAGTTTTTAATATATGCATTTTGAAGCAGCACAACATCTCACATAATTTGTGAACTATACCGGTGGCCTCTACCGGTGGTGGTAGGACAGTATGATGGAATAAACTGTAACTTGAAAACGCCAAACATTCTCTTTTATACTGTCCTGAATGAATGGTTGCAGTGCCAGACCCATCAAATGCTCAGTACAATTATGACATTTCGTTCGACTGTCTCATTTTCTAAACATGGACATCAGACTTGGGATTCCCAAAGTACACATTTAGTGCAGTTATACAACCATCCAATATTAAACCATATAGTCTGAAGTTATATCATTGTTTCTCACAACTAGCTGTGTACATAGATGTTTACAATACCTGACCTAAAAGGTCATGAAATGGAATCTCGGAAATAGCTTTGTCAAAACAAACGGCACGTAAGTCCATGTTCTTAGCGTAGTGTTGTAATTCCACATTCATGATTTTTTTTCGATTCAAATAGTCCAAATATCTTATACAACATGCCAGTCACACCTTTAGTATGCACATATCAAGTATAACCAAAAGAATTGCTTGAAAACATTCCTCAGTTGCGAAAGCAAAATAATGTACCAAACCATTACACAAATACAAAACAACTTGCCAAAACATGACACAAAAACAAAGCAATTTGCCAAAACACTACATGGAAAGCAAACCTGTTTACCAAAAACATTACATGAAACGTAAAACAAAAATGGTCAAACAAAACAGAATACATGTAGAACCACATTGAAAATGTTTGAAAATGGCAATCAAACAGTCAAACATAAGAAACACACTTATGTCGAAACAGAATTAACCTACCGTTCATTGCAAGAAAAACTGTGATGCCAGTAGAAAGGAATCACGTGGGGAAACTCGATCAGTTATGACAATAGAATTCTGCACAAAATGACAGCGCATATTTTTCAATTCATACCACTGCATGGTATCTCAATATTGTTGCAGCAAAAAATATTCAGACACAATTATCCTGCGCTTATGTCTCAAACATTTTCCACGGTTATCACCAAGTATTAGACTTCTCTAGCATGATCAGTGCTAAATCATACCTCATCCTGAAGGGTTAACATTAGGACCTTATGTTGCTCATTATGAAAGCTTTATGTTTGACATGGACACAATATGTACTGCACTTAAGGAAGTTGTCAATACGTGTTAATTGAAACCAATTCGTCATCCAACGTCTTAGACATATCTGAGGATCCAAACAATAATAATAAATATTCAGGATGATACAAAAACAAATAACCAGGCTTCATAACCCTACCCTAACCGGGGATTGTAAAGGGCTTCGCAACCGACATCAACCAGGCTCTCATAGCCTTCCAAACATTATATCATTATGCTACAATAAGCAGTGCGTACATGTACTCAGTGTATCAAGGACCTTAGTTTCATTTAGCTCAAATGCGTTAAGGATAGCTATCCCGTTATAGGCAGTTTTGCACCCCGTGACAATTTATCTTCTGTATCAATAAATATACTAGTAATCATAATAGACTACATATTTTATGAAAGCGTACATCGTAGGGATTCCAAATATATGATATGTATAACCAACGCTGCTACTCGGTATAAAATATTCAATTTTTAAAAATTCGAATGAAAGCAATAGCGTCCATTTTTCAATTGAAATTTCATGAAAAGTGTTCATCTTGTTTCATCTTTGATGGTAGACCTTAAGAGGAGACAACTCGAACTAGTAAACGTTATATCATTTTTGCTTTTTGTTTTTTGCCTGGTTTTGTTTTTACAGCTATTTTACTAGAATAAATGAAAAAACGTACTATTTTACGGTCATTTGTCTTAAAAGTCGAATAAGTTAAAAAATTGGGGACACTTTTCGATAAATAAACTTTTAAATCTCGAATTTTGTAAAAAAAAAATGAAAAGGCTAGAAATCGGGCAAAATGTGTCCATGATATTCCAGTGGGACCTGCATATGGCGTATACATATCACGCCTAGTAGCATTTGCTAGATCCTGTGTTAAATGTGACGATTTTAATCAACGTCACAAAACATTGTTGCAGAAACTTATAAAATAAGGCTACACCACCAAGCGCCTCCACTCAAAGTTTCTCAAATTTGGCGATACCTATCGCATGCTGATAGCAAAATACGAGCGTAGCGTGCAAGATCTATGGCGTTACGTTTTCGTAACTTGTGTCTAATTCCGCTTAACCCGGGGCTAGGGGCCGTATGAACCCATGTACTTCAAGATCCTCATGGTACTCATATGAACAGTCACAATCAAAGCGTGACTGAGATACATCATTCTTTAGATGACAACTTTACAACGAATATTATGGATTAAGTATACTGATCAGCGATACGGATTTGATATTTTTGGAACATAATGATGTCTTGCCGGCATCATTGAAAACTGTTGACCGCTTCTCTCTTGCAGGAAACAAGCCTATATATGTTTATGTATACTATGATTGTCTTTTTGAATTTGGTGCTAATACTGTTATATGGAATATAGAATAGGTCTTTGGATTATGGACGCGGGTATTCTCTAATGGACGACGGCTGAATTATGAATGACGGACCAGACGCTTGTAATCCAGCTATACATCTGATGAATTAATCCTAATATTTTGCTTGAATTTTATTGTCAAATACATTTTTAATTTGTCTTATGCGACCTACTCGAATTCCTGCTTATTCTGGATAACTATTACACTATGTTTATTCATCAAGGCTGTTTAAAATCCAATTTAAACTTTAAAAAAACTTGCTAAAACTTGTTCAGCTGAGAAATGTTCACACCTCGTGTGATCACTTCACGGCGGGTGTCTGAGCGAACTGTCACTGGGTTGAGTACACTTTCATATGTATATATTATAATTACAAACAAAAATATGGATGTTTGCATGGTTTTGATCAGCAGGGGGTAGATTAATGTAAACGAGTAGGACTTTCAGATAATTAGCTTACCAAAATACTGCAAACATTAGTTTTGGAAAGGGAAATTTAACAGACAAAAATAACAGTAGCCAAATTGCTGTTCTATTCTTACGACAAACTATTAGGGGGAGTAAATTAAGAATACAATACACATTCAGGCTTACAATGGACAGTCTCGTCAAAGCTTAATTTCTTCCCAGCTGGATAGCGGACCACCTATAAGGCAATCTGTTTAATTTTTCCAGTGCCTCCCAAACAAAATTTTTAATCCTAATATTGAAGCATTTCTAATTAGAATTTTGATTTTATTTTTTCACCAAATGTTAGACGAAATAGTGACTATTTGAATGAAGAGAAAAATGACCAATTTTGACCCTCTAACGGGATAGCTATCCTTAAATGTTTTGCTTACCAGCTACACTAGCTATTATGGAAACCGATCACGATAACAGTCATAATAAAAAATCATTGTGGAATCACATCACAATATTCTCATTCAAAGTTCATAGGCTAGATATACCAATCTTCAAATCGCTGAATTTATCAGTCACAAAGTTTATGCAATCTGCTAGATTTATCGTTGATTGATCAACTTGACTGGGCATGCAGTATGATCGATAATAAACAAAACAAAATGCGCACAGTATATGAAAGATGCCAACAGTTCATATAAGGCGTTACAATGGCACACATAAGATGATTCAAGGGAGAGAGAGAAAATTAAGGTTTAACGTCGCGTTCTATACATGTTACCAACCTGTCTGAGGATTCAGCCCAGAATCTTCCCAGAAAGTTATGAGAATACCATGTCTCAGTGTTCGTTAGGGCAGGACCCCCATTTCTGTAAATTGCAAACCGTTTATCACACGCACTATTGTCAATCAATGGAAAAGTCACAACATAAGGCAGAAAGTTCCGGGAAGTCCAGGCAGGGCATATATCACAAACACGGTTATGTTCAATCACTAGCCATAAGGCTCTGTTAAGCGAAACTAATTAAATTGTACCTGTAGTTACTGTATCCACGGAATAGACTCGTTCCGGAGGTTTCTGGCACACGCTGCCACGTCCCCAAGGAAGAGGAGAAACATGTCGCTGTTATATGAAGGAACGGTGTTCTGAGCCTTAAACAGTTAACAAAAATTCCATCAGGCCACACCAACCAAACTGCTCAACTTCACATTCTGGAATTGATTGATTGAAATTGTAGTTTAAGGGCCGCTTCCCATTCGGATTTCGCGGCCCATCAACTCAATGTTTTATTTGAATTTCGCGGTACATTACTTTGTTTATTGAATTTCTTTTCCAGTGCTAAATGTATAAATAAATAAATAAATAAATAATAAATAACAATGAGAGATTAGTAGGAGATATAAATAGAAGTAAATAAGAATCGCTATATGTACAAGTTCGTAAGTCTCCTTTTGGTTTTTGGTTAAGTTATACTGGTAAATATGAGTTCACTGTAATCGCGTGTATGATTCCTTTGTCTTGGTACCCCTTTGAACGCACAAAGCCGTCCAGAAAAAACTGGGAGAACCATGGGCGTAAGGACGCCCTTGGGAACAGGGTGGGTTCTTCCAGAAATCTGTGCCTGTAACAATTGCTTGGAGTGTGTATTGGGGCACAGGACGGCAGGTCTACGTCCTATATTGCGTGAAAGTCAAAGGATCATATTCTGTGTTAAGGCGTCAGTTCGGTGTCATCTATGGGTTATCGTGTCGGTGTGGTTTAGGATGTGATGTTCTGGTTCCGGAGGTTTCTTGTTGTGCGGCGATGTTGGTATTCTTGTGATCGTCATCCGTCTTCTGTTTTCAGTCTTGTCCAGCCCGTCTTTGGTCTTCGGTGTGCCGTGAGGTGCTGTTTAAAATTTTTTGTCGTCGTCAGTGTTCTGTTTGTTGTCTGTTTGATGAGGACCTTCATCGTGTTCATCTCCATTTCTGAAAGTATAAGATGAAACACTGTGTAGTATTCATTTTTGTGAGCGACATTATCTGTGTGCGTGGTTGTTTCTTGGACGTGTGCTAATGATTTATGTCCTTGGTTGTTGAATTGGTAGCGGCCTTTAGGTTTTGGAGACGAATGTGGTTACCGGCCCACACGGAACATGGTATCTCCGGTGCCCACATTGCCTATTTTATTGCGAAAGATAGATTCTGGAAGGGACAGCGAGCTGAGTATATCTACGCCACCGAGATGTGTTCGTCCTGTCAGATTTACAAGATAGTTCAAGGAGAACATACAGGAAGAAGAATTGGAGAGGATTGACAAATCCATCAAGGTCAAGGCACGGGAACCAAAGGTTTTCACTGGTCACCGTCCGGGTGATTCAGGAATAGATTCATTGGATTCAGGAATAGAAAGGGAGTCCGATGCAAGAAGATGAGGAACCGCTCCACCGTGCGACGCTCAGACGACAAACGTTAAGAAACTTTGCAAGAGTTCAGACGATCATTGCTGTGTTCGTGTCTGTCCACACGAGCTGACGTTGAAGAACTGGCGGAGGAAACCACATGACGGGAGAAATGGCTGTAAACAACCGCAGCATCGACGTCACCGTAACACCAGAGGAGATGGTAGAAGACGATCGAGATTACAGAAAAACTATAATAAAATAACGGACCATGGGAGTAGTAGAAAAAGCTGATTTTGGAGGACGATTGACCTTTGACCTCTGAGTACACTTTCGGTCAAGTGACCGGAAGTTCCAGCGCAGGGGTCAAAGGTCACTTCCGGTTACGTGGTCAAAGGTCACTTCCGGTCATGGGACCGGAAGTGCACTCAGAGGTCAAAGGTCAACCGTCCTTCAAATCAGCTTTATCGCTCGTGTGACGTCACAGAGGTCATATGCCCCAGGGTCAATACCATTATATGACCGTAAGCGGAAGTGACGTCACAAGACTGGTGGCGCCCCTGGTGTCAATACGACTGTAAATCCCGTTATGCGCAACCAAATATTAATAATGGTGCGCAGGGGTCAAAGGGCACTTCCGGTCACCAGGCAGCCCGGAGTTATCTCCCCTAGTTCCAGTTTTTGCGACCAGGGCAACGACTGGTCAATATGACCGAATAAGCTCTTTCAAAGGGTCAGGAAACGTGGAACCCGAAGTGATGCATCATGGGATAGAATGCATTCAGAGGTCAAATTGAGAAGTCAAAGTTCAATGGGCGGGAATTTGCCCTTATGGGGAATGGGTTCTTAGCGATATGTATCGCACGTCATTCTCCGTGAATCGGTTTTGTCTGCGTGCTGCTCGTGTGACGTCACAGAGGTCATATGCAAATTTCCAAGGTCAATGCGACCCAATTAGCTATTTCAAAGGGGCAAGTCACGTGACTGTGAGTGACGTAACAGAGGTTATATGCAAATTTGAATATGAGGAGGAGGACGAGGAGTGAGGAGGAGGAGGAGGATGAGGAGGAAGAAGAGGAGGAGGATGAGGAAGAGGGGGAGGAGGAGGAATGAAGTTGAGTGAGTTGTCATATAAGGTCGGTGGTACACCATTAACCTCAGTCTGTAATCACGCTCTGGTCTGGTATCATATCGAATACATGTACGTTCTGTCAGAGAACCTTCTCTCGTCGCGACAATATGCTCAGATACATTCAATGCAAACACAACCAAGAGACACCACCGAGGCCCGCTATAGGTCCACCAAATGGAGTAGAGCATCCATATACCACGAGGGTGAGCGGCCCTACGGGATGTGGAAAGACGTCCTGGGTGATGAAGTTCTTAGAGGAAGGTGTGGCAACCCCAGCTCCGGCCCGCGTTGCGATGCGCTGATTGGTGGACAGAACAACGTAGGAGAGTGTTGGTGGTGTGTGGGCTTATAAATGTGGCGGTACGTGGCAGGTTTCATCATTCGCTGATCAGCAGCCGACATGTTTCCTTGTACGACCTGCCTGAAGCCATTCACTCGTCTAGACAATGTACGACGCCTCGAGGCCTCCACACACAATGCCTTGCAGTATACTTGTAAAACGTGCCCACGGTCATTTAATCGGGAGGATGCTTTACGGCGCCATAAGAGAGTTCTCCATGATGGCGCAACGGAACAATGTAACGATTGCGGTCGACTCTTCAAACGACACAGTCAGTTAAGACAGTATCAACGTCTGATTCACACCCCGTGACCACGGCGTGGGTGACAGATCCCCACTGAAAAGCCAAGGAAGGTCAGTCGCATTGAAGACGAGCCCAGGGAGAAGAATGCCGTTGGTGATGCGATCAGGGAGAGCCCGCCTATACCCACAGTCCTAAAGGGTCTGGATATCCAGCCGGACCAGAGCGTTACGGTTTCGAGTCATATGCCTGACAGCATCGAACATTTCCTGGACGATCCCATAAATGTTTCCAGCGATCTTTTACACGAAGACCATCCGGTGCGCGACATCTATCAGCGCCATTGGCAGATGATCCGGCACTGTTTCCACCGCCATTGCCCCATATTGGACCTCGCCCGTCTACGCAGCTACGTGGAAGCCATCTTCGATGACCAACCTACGACCTTCAAATTAAATGTCGCTTTCGGGTACATCTTACGCCATAAGATGACGGATCAACTGCGCTATTTCTATTCCATTGCCAACAACCAAGTGTACGACCATCCTTTCACCATCATTAACAGGGCGTCGCTGGAGACGATGCTGGAGAAACTGGACACCGTGGATCCCTTGGAATCGGCGCAACGTCAACGCCCCAACACCAAGTGGACAGTGGAGCGGGTGACCAATGCTACGTTCTCTGTGGCTTAACTGATCGGCCACCCCCTAGGATGAATGGATTCACCCACGACAGCACTGATGAATACCATAACATGCCTTATATACTCTATGTCTACATGCTGATCGTTGACTTGAACTCTGTAAGCACTTGTACCTAAATAATAAAACATCGTGTTTTATATTTCATTTTTTTCTGTAAACATAATAAACATACCCAGGGCGGCTCCCCCAACCTGGGTATGATGTAACATTGGGGATAATAAAATATATGAACATTGGTGAACTTGTTGTTATTCACGACAGCCGCTATCCGCTATACTTGGATGAAATATATACCCACAGATGTGATATAGTGCCCTTGCGCACAACCGAAATTGTCCATTTTCTACTACTCCATGACTGCGTATGTGCAGAATGACGTCATTTCCTCGACCCAACCACTCCAGTAGGAGCCACGAGTGCTTCAAAATGATACCTCCCCCGACCCACTCCCCCGAACCATCTCGACACCATAACGTTCCTTCCAATGCCCTTTTCCCACAATTCTTTGTCTGCGTATGCGGGCCATAGCTTTACTTCCGCGACACACCCGTCCAATAGGAGTCTACTCTACGAGTGCTTCACTATGACACCTCCCACACAAAAAATCGGATCAATAGTGATCCCTCAATCACTCAAACACACTCCCGCGCACGCCCAAAATGATATCTTTCGTTACGACTGCCCAACTGCGCATGCGTAGCACGATGCGACTACCAGCAAACACCATGCCATTCGTCGCCTATATGCAGAGAGCTACAAGTGGACACCCCACGCGGTCCATTTGGACCCCGGATGGTCCCTCTCTACCCCAAAATCATTCATTCACACACCCAAAATGCCCACTTTGGCTATTACTCCTACAGATTACGTCACCAATGACGTGGACATCCCTCAAGTCGTGGTCTATAACCCGAGAGCTACAAGAGGACACCTCACACAACGCATTTGGTCCAAGAATGGTCCATCTCTACCCCAAACGAACCCCTAAAATGCCTGCTTTCTATACTACGGCCAGACTGCGCATGCGCAGAATGATGAAACCGGAGTAGACACCAGTCCAATCAGACGCTACCCCAAGCGAACTTCAAAATGAGGTCTCCCACGGCCCAATCGGGCCGTTGCGGCCTCAAAACGTCCATTTAAATACACTTTTTCTACTGCGCATGCGCAGATAGACGCTATTCCCACCCCACGCCCATCCAGTTGGACGCTGCCCCACGAGAGCTTCACATTGATACCTCCCACTACCCATTCGGATGAATAGTGGCCCACCTCGACCCCAAAACGTCTCTTCCATCGCTCAAATACACCCCACGCACCCCAAAATACCCGCTTTCGCTACTGCTCCTACTAATGACCTATGACGTCACAGATGACGTGGACATCCCTCAAGTCGTGGTCTACACCACGAGAGCTTCACACTGATACCCCACACAGTCCATTTGGACCATGGATGGTCCCTCATTCGCTCAAACACACCCCCACGCACCCCCATAATTACCACTTTACTTACTACACCCCAACAGCGCATGCGCAGATTGACGCGACTTCCAATAAAAATAGGCAAGTCTGACTCTACCCCACGAGAACTTCACACTGATTCCCTACACGGTCCATTTGGACCACGGATGGTCCCTCAATCACTCAGAGGTATCTTGACTTCAATTACCTACCGGACATTATATTACCGGACAAAGTACGAACGTAGCGTGCAAGATCTATGGCGCTACGTTTCGTAACTTGTGTCTAATTCCGCTTAACCCGGGGCTAGGGGCCGTATGAACACATGTACTTCAATATCCTCATGGTGCTCATATGAACAGTCACAATCAAAGCGTGACTGAGATACATCTTTTTTGGATAACGACTCTAAAACGAATATTACGGATTAAGAATACTGATCAGCGATACGGATTTGATATTTTTGGAACATCATGATGTCTTGCCGGCATCATTGAAAACTGTTGACCGCTTCTCTCTTGCAGGAAACAAGCCTATGTTTATGTATACTATGATTGTCTTTTTGAATTTGGTGCTAATACTGTTATATGGAAAATGGAATAGGTCTTCGGATTATGGACGCGGATATTCTCTAATGGACGACGGCTGGATTATGAATGACGGACTAGACGCTTGTAATTATAGGATATTATATTGCCGGACATTCCCTGAGATTCTGCCGACCCCCCGCGTATTTGAAGTGTCGGCACAACTTTCTGTGCGCGGAGACTTCTCCCCGCCACCGCATCACCGCGGACTACTTTCTGTCCGCGGAGGTTTCTTCCCGCGACCGCATCACCGCCAGAGCGCATCACATGCCCCAAAGGTCACTTCCGGTCACGTGGCCGGACCTATAGTGACCTTGACCTCTGTGACCTCCACGTCACCTCCACAATAAAAATCAATCGTCCTTCAGCTTTATCTACTACTCATGGGCTCACCGCACCGACCGCAGAAGACGGAAAAAGGAAGAGGGAGGGTCCAGTAACGGAGGGCAGAGTGATCAATCGTCACCGGCAACAATTCTTTTCCAGACGGGTCGTCGTAAACTGTCAGCAGATCGTGGACAGGTCCTCGCGAATGGATGCGACGGATTTCTGATGATATATAGTTTTTACTATATGCATTTTGAAGCAGCACAACAATTTGCATAATTTGTTAGCTATACAGGTGGCCTCTACCGGTGGTGGTAGGACAGTATGATAGAATAAACTGTAACTTGAAAACGCCAAACATTATCTTCTATACTGTCCTGAATGAATGGTTGCAGGGCCAGACCCATCAAATGGTCAGTACAATTATGACATTTCGCTCGGCTATCTGTCTCATTTTCTAAACATGCACTTGGGATTCCCAAAGTACAAATTTAGTGCAGTTATACAACCATCCAATATTAAACCATATAGTCGGAAGCTATATCATTGTTTCCCACCACTAGCTGTGTACATAGATGTTTACAATACCTGACCTAAAAGGTCATGAAATGGAATCTCGGAAATAGCTTTGTCAAAACAAACGGCACTGGAAATCAAACACCTCATAATATATGTACTGCGGCATTTAAGTTTACATGTACAAATTGCTGGGACAAGTATGGTGGCCAAGAAGTCTACCTTAGCGTGAAAGTATGGTTCACAACTGGTATCCGGTAAGAGACCGCTAGGGACATCCACTTGATCTTCCTGAAAATGTTCGATGTGGTCAGGCGTACGATCCGGAACCGTATCCCTGGGATCTGGCTGGATATCCAGGCCCTCTTCGACCGTGGGTATAGGCGAGATGGACATGGGCTCGTTGCTCGGTAAGCGTTGGGTAGGTGGTTTCTCCGTACTTTTCATCTTCCTGGGCTCTTCTTCAGTGGGAAGTTGTCGTGGTGATGGACCATGAATCAAACGTTGGTGCCGTCCTAACTGACTGGGCCGTTTGAAGCGTTTACCACAATCGTTACATTGTTCCATCGCTCCCTCGTGGAGTGAGCGTTCGTGGCGCTGTAAAGCATCCTCCCGATTAAATGACCGTGCGCAAGTTATACAAGTATACCTTTCGCAGTTTTGGATGAAGGACTCGTGGCGTCGCAAATCTTCCGGACGAGTAAATGGCTCCAGGCAGATCGTACAAGAGAACATGTCGGCTGCGTATCAGAGAATGATGAAAAGTCCGATATTCCGCCACTTTTATAAGCCCGCAGCCCACAAGAACTCCTGTACAGCCTGAGCTCTATCGCAGATACGCGCAGATGCGCACTTGAGACATGTCTACCCCTATACACCATAGAGGTGGGTATGTGTCCACGGAGTGTATCTTCAGAAGAATATTGAGAGTAATGACGCCATCTGTGACGCCATGAGTAGTAGTAAAGAAAGCACATATACGGTCCACAGAATAGTGCTACTCCCAAGCCGAAGACCTAGATGTATAGGTGTACGACTGGGCCGCATTTCAATATTCAAATCCCTTCTGAGTTTTTGTTCTCACGTTATATGTTGTTGTTGATGACCACAAAAAAATCATGCGATCTCATACCTGCATGTAGTCTGTACAAACGGTTACGAACATAAACAATGAGTTATCAATGCCCCGAGCTTGAAGAGAAACCTAGTTGGCTTAGACCAGTAAAACGACGGGCTGGGAAAGTAGCCAATCAGTGGCCTAGGTTGGAACCAACTGCAGCCATAAGGGTATACATGGTGTACATACCGTGACATGCAAAAGCAGGTAACAAAATGTAGCACTATATATTTCCATCATAACCAACGATCCGATGGGGACCGATAATTGTGCCTCTAGACGTAGTTGATAGGGTTTTTTTCATATTTTAGGGGTGAAGTCCGTGTTTCCGGATCCCTTCCGGGGGAAGTTTCAAATGCACCCACCCATAACTTGATCAACCTGGAGGAGCGCTTCACATGGACGAACCAGTACGTCCACTATGGGCCCACCCCATGTCCTTTCCAAATGACCTTTTCCCAAAATTCTCTGTCTGCTAATGCGCACCATAGTCCTACTTCTACTACACACCCATCCAGTCAGACGTTACTTCACGAGTGCTTCACTTTGATACCTCACACGACCCAATCGGACCAATATTGGCCCACCTCGAGCCGGAAACGTCCACCCCAGATCTGTCTATACACTACGCATGCGTCATCAGAACTTTTCAACAAAATCAACCCATGGCCTCGAGACCCCTCCCATCGTATTCTACACCTCGAGACAGAGAAAGCAAGGTGCCACATCCCATACCGCAAATGTCCATGCGTGGGTTGCCCATTAGGTTTAACATTTAAATAACTGCAGCGTACGTTCTTCTTTAAGGGTAGATAACTCTTGCTGGGCCGTCACGTGACCGGAAGTGACCTTAAACCGAAAATGACCTTTGACCCGGAAGTGATCTCACTGAAAATGACGTCATCCGTGACGGCATCGCCACATCACGCCACGTGAAGTCATCAGCCTCAATACTCAGGAATCGGTCCTTTTCTTACTACTTGTGTCGTATTTCCTGATTTAATCTGGTCATCATAATCACAGAGGCTTGTTGATGGTCAGTTATTAATTATGATATTAATGTTCATATATATACTCTCCTCCTACTCTAATATCAGAGTAAGAGGAGAGTATATATATATGAACATTAATATCATAATTAATAACTGACCATCAACAAGCCCCTGTGATCATAATGCATGATCATAAGCAAATCTTTCTAAAATATTTAGCTCATTTGTCTTATGCGCATATTCCTGGTGCAGTTTGGCTCAATTGCTCCATCACTGTGACCACGGTGACATGCATTCGTGCGCTAAAATCGATATCACTGCGTATCCATTGGAACCACTGATGATTTTCCAATAATAGAGAAGAAAAGCAACTCCGAGTAGGGATGACAATTTCATTCTGTATATTTCACTATTAGTTATGACATCTTCAGCAGTGAAGAAAGTTACAAACAGCTTGATGGAAACCTACAAATGTTGTACCGGTAACTCGCATGGGAATATATATTCCCATGCGAGTTACCGGTACAACATTTGTAGGTTTCCATCAATTCTAATGCGGATTAGCAGGAAAATTATACCTATATTGACAGTCCTTATCCGAACTTCATGACATGTAGAGATATTCAATGCAGGTACATACCCGCTATATCGCCATACTTTATTCATTTATGTACAGTTTACTTAGTTCATGCCAAATAAGCAGATTATGTAAGTAGAAGGGGGTTTGAGAGTTGAGAAACTTCCTTATATGTAATACGCCACAAAATAGTGTTTTATTACTTAATATGTCTTAGTCCCTATTTTTTTACATAATATTTTTTGTTACTTATGAAGTAATAATCCCCGTTTTGTTACTTTATATGTAATGCTTTTTAAAATAGTTTATTGTTACTTAATATCTAATGCTCCCTGTTTTATTACTTAATATGTATTAATGACGTCAGTTCTATTTTTAGACCCTGACATCATTGTTAACCATTTGGTTGTTATTTCTTGACAGACTTGCCCTCACATCTAGGTAGAACAATAGTCTCTCCATAGACAAAGATTGAGTGAGTGAGTGAATAGGGTTTAACGTCGCTTTCAACATTTTTTCAGCTATATTACGACGAAGAAGGGAAGGGAGGGGCGGGGGAGGGGCAGGGGAACCTACTTGTAACAGAGCAGATCTAATGCTGCCATTTTATAGTGCTGTCCCACTGAAATGTCATGCCGTAGGCAGACATGACACCCCACTCAGTCACATTATACTGACACCGAGCGAACCAGTCCTTGTTCTATCCTCTTAATGCTGAGCGTAAGCGAGGAGCAACAAGTTCCATTTTTCAAGTCTTAGGTATGACCCGGCCTGGGATCGAACCCAGTACCTACCGCTTACGAGGCCGACGCTCTAACCATTAGACCACCGCAGTGCGGTCCCATAGACAAAGAGCGATGAGTCATGCTCTACATTGTCTTCATAGCTAAATGGGGGAAATTTGTATTTCCCCACACACTGACATTATTGGAAAAAAACCCTGTTCTATCGTTATTTCTTGATTATTTCCTGCTCCTCTGTCTTTAATTCTCGACAGACTCGCCCCCCCCCCCGCATCTATGCATAACAAAGAGGCATCTATCGGAGCGCAGCAGACCATTACCTTCGACCTCACCCTAAACAGTCCGACCTGAGAATAATAGAACATTTGGTAATTATGTGGACAGACGTGAATTCAGCTGTAAGTGTTTGTGTTAAACTTTTTTCACATCTCACATTTTAAGGGGAAAGATCACTCCCTCAATAACACTCACATAATCCATACCAAGGAGAGTCATTGATCCCTCCCCAGGAAAATAGCAAAGTAATGTGGAGTTAACACAAGGCTATTCTATGGATAACAACTTCTTTATTGCTGTGGAGCTGACTTTTCGTTGGAGATACTTCCAACTTTTTCAAAGCTAATGATCTACATAGTACAGTTGAGGGTATTTATACAAGTGATAACAAGCAAACAAGGTCACAGAATAATCATTGCACAATAGGTTTCATGAGTTAATCATGTCAAAATAAAGAAAATACAAACAGTGAATATAGCTATTGTAATCTGCTAATCATCTAGGCGGGTAAAGACAATGGGTGATTACAGATTAAGTTCAAAGTGGCATCATGGTTAAAGTGACAAAATTATTGAATCTTATATGTGTGAGGATTATACAATTAATAAGAGATAATCACATGGATAAATAGCATAACGTGTGAGAAGTGCATAAAGGATAATGGAAAGGATTAACGGTCACGGTGATAATCACCGTGACCGTTAATCCTTTCCATTATCCTTTATGTACTTCTCACGGTCACGGTGATAATGACCGTGACCGTTAATCCTTTCCATTATCCTTTATGTACTTCTCACACGTTATGCTATTTATCCATGTGATTATCTCTTATTAATTGTATAATCCTCACACATATAAGATTCAATAATTTTGTCACTTTAACCATGATGCCACTTTGAACTTAATCTGTAATCACCCATTGTCTTTACCCGCCTAGATGATTAGCAGATTACAATAGCTATATTCACTGTTTGTATTTTCTTTATTTTGACATGATTAACTCATGAAACCTATTGTGCAATGATTATTCTGTGACCTTGTTTGCTTGTTATCACTTGTATAAATACCCTCAACTGTACTATGTAGATCATTAGCTTTGAAAAAGTTGGAAGTATCTCCAACGAAACGTCAGCTCCACAGCAATAAAGAAGTTGTTATCCATAGAATAGCCTTGTGTTATATACACCGACTTCTAAATGCCTATCAAAGAAAAAAAAAAATGTGGAGTTATACTGACGAGTCGGCAATAAAAGTATCGCAAATTCACAGACACGGGAGACTGTATATGGCATTAGCTCTTGGACAAATATCAGTAAGGGACAATAATAGGGTAAACACTCCCTTTTGTGAACGCTTTAGTACTATCGGCGGGTCATTCTATGCGCGTGCCAGGTCTTTGCTACGTTTTCATTGTGACATATAGGATATTATCCGAGTATAAATTCACAAAATGATAATTGACGTGTTAAATTATTTTGCCCCCATTTATTCATATAAAAAATTCGATCTTAAGATTTTGGAGGCAAATTTGTGTTTTTTTAGTCTAGCTGTTCTACAGATTACTGATAATTGATATTAATATTTTTTAATACATAATAATAAAATACATCTTTCAAGCTTTGGAAATATATGAAATATACCAGTACTTAAAAAGGTTTTGAAGGTAGAAATTCACATTGTTGCTCAAAATTCACTATTTTTGACACCTTTTTTACATGAATAATAGCAAGAAAGCACAAATGGGTGATACATACGGGAAAATCATACAGTGGCTTACAGCTGCTTTCTCCGACGTCCGCGCTTAACCTATGTTAGAACGACTCATGTTAGTATTTATTCATTCCATTCATATTCGTCATCATGGAACGGGATTATATGAGAAGGAAGGTGTCAATATTTAGAAGACTGTTACGCAGAATTTTTGGCTGGTCGAGAACTGATGCGCCTCGACCCAATGATAACATGTGGGGACGTTGTTGTATTTGTTTATAAAATAAGGTTACTGTAGTGTTACAGCCATGCAGGCCATTGTGCCCTTTTGTGGGACATGTCTGCATAAGTGTGTACAGAATAATATGCATCCAGCCAACAACAACAACGCCCTTTCATGCCCGATATGTCGGCGTCGTCTCACTAAATTTTCAAAAAATATATATTTAGATTTTATCATCATATAACCCAAGGCTCTTTTTTAAGACCCGACATTCAAACTAAAAAAACAGAATTACTATCTTTCCGCAACCTGATGTTTGTAGGTGTATTTGTAAGTGTGTGTATGTGGGTGTCTGTATGTCCAATGAGTAAATGCGTTTTGAATCAGTAAATGTAACTGAATGAATCAGTCAGTGTAAATGAATCAGTCATTGAATCAGTGATTGTGTAAATAAGTCAATGAATCCGTGATTTTGTGATTTTATGCTTCAGTGATTTTTTGATCGTATCAGTGATTGTGTAAGTATGTGTATTTGTGTGTGGTATGTGTGTGTTTGTGGGTATGTATGATTGAATCAATGTGTGTGTGTGTGTCTGTGTATTTGTGTGTGTGTATTTGTATGTGTGTATTTGTGTGTGTGTATGTGTATTTGTGTGTGTGTGGTGTGTTTGTGTGGTGTTTGTATGTTTGTGTTTGTATGTTTGTGTTTGTATTTGTATGGTGTGTATGTGTGTGTTTTTGTGTGGTGTGTTTGTATGTGTGTGTTTGTATTTGTGTGGTGTGTGTGTGTGTATGTGTATTTGTGTGTGGTGTGTTTGTGTGTGTATGTGTTTGTGTGTGTGTATTTGTGTGTGTGTATTGTGTGTGTGTGTTTGTATTTGTGTGGGTGTAAGTGTGTGAGTGTCTGGGTGTCTGTCTGGGCTCAGGCTGGTCAGGCAGGCTCAGGCTGGTCAGGTCAGGTAGGCAGGCCATTAAATGAAGCAATCCCATGAAAATCCCGACTTTTATACACATATATAGAACTACCAGGATGTTACACAGTCCCCGGATGTAAAAGTCCCCGGATGTTCTCGAATGTAAACAAGTCCCAGTATGTACCCGGATGTAAACAAGTCCCCGAGACTAAATATTTTCACCAATCAGAGCGCAGCACTTCTATTGTCTAAAAATATCCCCCAATCAGAGCGCAGCTCTTCTATTGTCTAAAAATATCCACCAATCAGAGGGTAGCTCTTCCATTGTCTAAAAATATCCACCAATCAGAGGGTAGCTCTTCTATTGTCTAAAAATATCCACCAATCAGAGGGCAGCTTTTCTATTGTCTAAATATAGTCACCAATCAACGATCAGCTTATTTTTAGCCATCCACCACCGTATGCTATAAAAGCGACTACCCATCGTGTCATTCTTTATTCAACATGGATTACTCCTTAATGGACGCAAATGCCTTAAATGCTTGGGCGACAGAGCGTGGCGCCTATAACGGCGTTGCTGTCAATTTACGTCGAATACAACTACTCGCTGATACCATCTGTCTCCCCGTGCCCACCATTCCTCATATTCAATGCGAAGTTTGCTCTCAAACCTTCACGAATCGAGGAAATATGCTTCGCCATCGACGCAGTCACACCAGTCAACCAATCAACTGTTCCACATGTCGAAAATCCTTCACTCGCATGGATAAACTCTTAACTCATCAGCGTACCCATACGAGGAAAAGGCATGTTTATGGCGCACATCATAGCAGAGTCAAGCGGATGAAAACAGACCTACCACCACATCAGACCAAATGTAACTTTTGCGGAATCATCAAACCGCTCCTCAACGGAAAACCATTCTGCCATGAATGTTCGACTCAAGGGAGAGAATGCACTGCCTGTCATCGACCACTGCCCGAGAAATATTTCAACGCACATTCACAGCACTGTGACAGTGGCCATAGGAAACAAGTGGGTGGAGCCAGGCCAGACACATCCGCATTGGAAGGTACCGTACACACCCATTCCATTCCTCCATCATCCGTTGATAATGTGGATGTATTACTGTTTTTAAGAAAACAGAACCAAAGCTTTGTAAGCTCATCACCGTAGACCTTGCTAAACACCGAGGCATCAAATGGTACCTTTCTTTACAATTCCGTGTGGTACGACCGAACAGCGACGGGGATCCTATCTACTCCGAGCCCACCTTCCGATGTCCCAATGCTATCATTACAAACCTATCGCCGAAGCCCTACAGAAAATTCACCATAGTTTTCAGGACTATCAACGCGATGGGAGCTCTTGGTTAATAGATGAAATACTACATCTCGACATCCATCTGGTTCAGTACGTACCTTTTGATGGAAGCAGCTATATCCCCACCTCTAAATCTCTAGCTGACAAGAAAGCTCTTGTCAACGTGGAGAGTACGGATTCTTTTTGCTTTTTATGGTCTATTTTGGCAGCCCTCCATCCAGCAGAACTGAACCCCAATCGCCCTGAGCATTATACAGCTTACATAGACGAGTTGAATATTGATGCCCTGACTTTTCCCATGTCGATATCCCCGGTCGCCAAGTTTGAATCCCTCAACACCATTTCCATCAATGTTTTCGACTATGACAGAGAAGTTTTCCCCTTGCATATCACGCATCATCAGTTAGACACCCATGTGCTTCTCATTACCAAGGAAGATAAAAGACACTTTTGCCTGATCAAGAACATGAGTCGTCTGTTGGGCAATCGTACAAAACACAATGGTAAACAATTCTATTGCAACTATTGCCTGCACGGATTTACTTCCTAACGTGTGCTGGATGATCAACTCTCTCACTGCTCTCGTCATGGACCCCAACGGATCAAACTCCCAGAAACACCGGAAGAACAATGGTTATCATTCAAAAATATCAAGAAGCAACTCCGCGTACCCTTAGTCATCTTTGCTGATTTCGAGTGTTTCACGCGGAAAATACACTCTCAGTCAGGGTTCACCACGCGATACGAACAACACGAACCGTCGGGATTTTGTTATACGGTGGTTAGCAGCTTACCCGCGTACAGAACTCCTGCAGTTGTCTACCGGGGTCCCGATGTGGTGGAAACATTTTTGGATCGTCTCATAGAAGAAGATGATCGCATATGCAACATCTTGGAATCTTTAGATGACGACTTTACAACGAATATTATGGATTAAGAATACTGATCAGCGATACGGATTTGATATTATTGGAACATCATGATGTCTTGCCGGCATCATTGAAAACTGTTGACCGCTTCTCTCTTGCAGGAAACAAACCTATGTTTATGTATACTATGATTGTCTTTTGAATTTGGTGCTAATACTGTTATATGGAATATGGAATAGGTCTTTGGATTATGGACGCGGATATTCTCTAATGGACGACGGCTGAATTATGAATGACGGACCAGACGCTTGTAATCTCAACCTGTGTATGCCTGGATTCTGCTGGTGGGCAAGTTGTCCCCGATGCCGGGCCCCTGCACACCCAACACTCATAATGGATACAACAGAAAGAAAATAGAGTAAGACAGACCCGAGGAACCTTAGTGCAGGTTTCTCGGCCGAGTCTCTAATAGTTCGAAATACACTAAGACCTTTTTCAATCCAAATGACAGATATATTTCTGACCGCAAAGCAAGGTCACGACATCAAACCTTGTAACATTGCGCTTAATAATTGTTTAGCACCGAATTCTACATGTAATAATTTCAAGATTTCTATATGTGGACACCGTGGATGTCTCACGTGTCCACTCTTTAATACTTCAGCGTCATTTAGTTCCGCGTTAACTGGTAACTCATATTCTGTTAACTCGTATGTTGATCTTAATTGTTCTACTACAAACTGTATTTAGTTTCCTGTAAGAAGTGTGGTCAACAGTATGTTGGCACGACCACCCAAAGACTCCATCTTAGGGTGAATGGTCACAGAAAATCCGTTAGGAAAAAGCAATTGCTTATAGGTAAGCATTTTTCTGGACCCAACCATGGCTGGGACAACTTTAGTATTCAGATCATAGACGTCGTCTATCCATCTACCAAGGATTCCCCCTTTGGATTTGAGAGAAAAATCCGAGCGCGGGAACTATTCTGGATGCTAGAACGTGGGTCATTGTTTCCGTATGGTTTAAATGATAATGTCAGTGGGTTCGGCAATGTTACAAACCGCCGTTCAAATGTATCCAATATTACCCAGCTATTTAAAGCCCATCAACGGAGACATCGCAGCCATGGTTGGAGAAAGTTTAATAGTGCGATGATTCACGATCATATCACTTCGTAATTACTTAGTAACACACCCAATAGTACACATAGCTTACGTACAGTTCTGTATGCGCTACCTCTGAGAGCTTTAAATTATGTAGCCAGAGATATACAACAATCTGCGTCCTCAGGAAATATAATACCACCCAAAACCTCTAAAGTATGTCAAGATATAGCGTGTTTTCGGTTGTATCGTTCAGTGAACATAATCGAAACATCCCAAGATCGGCTTTTCTTGAAACTCAACTACTTAGATAAAGGACTGGACATTATTAATTTACCCCGAATAGGTACGCTATACTGTACCAAACTATTTTAAGTTCACAGAACCTCCTTCAATTTCATATAAATATACTAAATCTATAGCCACCAAAATATTCAACTACTCTAATGCTGTCAAGGAGTTTGACTGGAACTTATACACGTCGGGGGGCTACAGTTGTGATTGTGAATCGTCGAACTTTATCTATACACCATGCAACCATGTTGTGACTGGTGACCTTGATGTGGTGACTGATAAGGACCTAAGATTACTCCTGATGAAGGGACCTAAATATAGAGAGCCGAGAAATGTGAATCTAAAGGCCGACCAGAAGATAGCCCTGTCTGCTTTGGAACAGTACGTTATTGATTGGTCTAAGCGAGATAAAGTTGAACCTACAGTACTCGATGATTGGCTGGACCTCACCAAGATCAAGGTCGTTGAAACAATCCGCCATATTGACAGAAGTACCCTTCCCCAAGCAAAACAAGTACTGAGAAGCCCCAATTCGCAAGAAGTTCTAGCAAATCTCCGGAGTCAATTCGTCATAGTCCCAGCAGACAAAGCTCCAAATAATATAATATTTATATGTAAATATTACTATTACCGGGTGCTGGTTGAAGAATTGAGTGTAAACATATCGTCATCAAATACGTCTACTTACTCTCAAACTGCATTTACTCTGGAAGATTTATTTAACAATCACAAAACGTTTCACAAGGAAAGACGTATTTGTCTTCCAACCAAACATAACGATATACCAAAAGTATACTGGACTCCCAAAATGCATAAATCACCATACAAAGCTAGATTCATAGCTGGTTCTAGAAGCTGCACCACCAAGCTTCTTTGAACCCTGTTGACGAGGGCCCTTAATGTCAAAATGATCCAGAGGTACGCAACGCTATACCAAACTATTTTAACTTCACAGAACCTACTTGCATTTCATATAAGTATACTAAATCCATAGCCACCAAAATATTCAATTACTCCAATGCTGTCAGGGAGTTTGGCTGGAATTTATACACGTCAGGAGGCTATAGTTGTGATTGTGAATCGTCGAACTTTATCTATACACCATGCAAACATGTTGTGACTGGTGACCTTGATGTGGTGAGTGATAAGGACCTGAAATTACTCCTGATGAAAGGACCTAAATATAGAGAGCCGAGAAGAATAAATCTGAAGGCTGACCAGAAGATAGTCCTGTCTGCGTTGGAACAGTACGTTATTGATTGGTCGAAGCGAGAAAAAGTTGAACCTACAGTACTCGCTGATTGGCTGGAACTCACCAAAAGCAAGGTCGTTGAAACAATCCGCCATATTGACAGAAGCACTCTTCCCCAAGCAAAACAAGTACTGAGAAACCTCAATTCGCAAGAAGTTCTTGCAAATCTCCAGAGTAAATTCATCATTGTCCCAGCAGACAAAGCTCTAAATAATATAATATTCATATGTAAATATTACTACTACCAGGTGCTGGTTAAAGAATTGAGTGTAGACCTATCATCATCAAATACGTCTACTTACTCCCAAACTTCATTTACACTGGAAGATTTATTTAACAATCACAAAACGTTTCTCAGGGAAAGAGGTATTTGTCTTCCAACCAATCATAACGACAAACCCAAAAATATACTGGACTCCCAAAATGCATAAATCACCATGCAAAGCTAGATTCATAGCTGGTTCTAGAAGCTGCACCATCAAGCTTCTTTCAACCCTATTGACGAGGGCCCTTCAAGAGATAAAAGCATTTTGGGAAAGGTATTGCGCCACTATTTCTAAAAACTCTGGCGTTAATGTATGTGGATATTAAAAAACTCAAAATGTCTTACGGAGGAACTTGTTGCTAAAGGTCACATACCGTACAGACATGTATCCACATGAAATTTCTCGGCTCTCTATACTACAATCCCTCATCAGGACCTTATTGACCGTCTAAGTTCATTAATAGTATCTGTGTTCAAGAAAACAGATAGTAGATATATTAATGTCGGAAGCCATAAAGCATTCTTTAGCTCTACTACATACAAGAGATATCATTCATGGGATGTTTCTTTGTTTATAGGGTTGCTTGAATTTCTCATTAAAAATATCTATGTGAAATTTGGCAACACAATATATCAACAGCATATAGGTATTCCAATGGGTACTAATTGCGCACCCCTGTTGGCTGACCTGTATCTGTTCTCTTATGAATATGACTATATGCAGGCGCTTTCAAAAATCGATCCATTCAAAGCCCGTTCCTTCTCATTCACCAAACGCTATATAGACGATCTTCTCGCTGTGGATAATCGCTATATAAATGACGCAGTGAAGGATATATATCCACCTTCACTGGATTTGAAGGAAACTACAGATAGCCCTACAGGCACATCATATTTAGATCTATATCTCTATAAAAATGAAGCGGGCATTCTCTCTCGTCGACTTTATGACAAAGAGATGATTACAATTTCGACATCGTAAACTATCCCTTTCTGGACAGTAATATTCCAGTGGGACCTGCATATGGCGTATACATATCTCGCCTAGTAGCATTTGCTAGATCCTGTGTTAATTGTGACGATTTCAATCAACGTCACAAAACATTGTTGCATAAACTTATAAAACAGGGCTATTCCTCCAAGCGCCTCTACTCAAAGTTTCTCAAATTTGGCGATACATATCGCATGCTGATTGCAAAATACGAACGTAGCGTGCAAGATCTATGGCGTTACGTTTCGTAACTTGTGTCTAATTCCGCTTAACCCGGGGATGGGGGCCGTATGAACCCATGTACTTCAAGATCCTCATGGTGCTCATATGAACAGTTACAATCAAAGCGTGACTGATATACACCATTCTCTAGATAACGACTTTAGAACGATTATTATGGATTAAGAATACTGATCAGCGATACGGATTTTATATTTTTGGAACTTCATGATGTCTTGTCGGTATCATTGAAAACTGTTTCAACTGACCGCTTCTCTCTTGCAGGAAACTAGCCTATGTTTATGTATACTATGATTGTCTTTTTTGAATTTGGTGCTAATACTGTTATACGGATATGGAATAGGTCTTTGGATTATGGACGCGGATATTCTTTTATGGACGACGGCTGAATTATGAATGACGGACTAGACGCTTGTATTTTTATTCCGTGTATGCCTGGATTCTGCTGGTGGGCAAGTTGTCCCCGAGGCTGGGCCCCTGCACATCCCTACACTCATAATGAAAGTAACAAAAGAAAATAATTGTAAGACAGATCCGAGGAACCTTAGTGCAGGTACCTCGGCCGAGTCTCTAACAGTTCGAAATGCACTAAGACCTTTTTCAATCCAAATGACAGACATATTTCTGACAGCAAAGCAAGGTCACGACATCAAACCTTGTAATATCACGCTTGATGATTGTTTAGCACCGAATTCTACATGTACTAATTTCAAGATTTCTAAGTGTGGACATCGTGGGTGTCTCACATGTCCACTGTTTAATACTTCAGCTTCGTTTAGTTCCGCGCTAACTGGTAACTCATATTCTGTTAAATCGTATGTTGATCTTAATTGTTCTACTACAAACTGTATTTATTTAGTTTCCTGTAAGAAGTGTGGTCAACCGTACGTTGGCAAGACCACCCAAAGACGCCATCTTAGGGTGAACGGTCACAGAAAATCCGTTAGGAAAAAACAATTGCCCATAGTTAAGCATTTTTCTGGACCTGACCATGGCTGGGATAACTTTAGTATCCAGATCATAGACGTCGTCTATCCATCTACCAATGACTCCACCTTTGGATTTGAGAGAAAAATCCGAGAGCGGGAATTATTCTGGATGCTAGAACTTGGGTCGGTGTTTCCGTTTGGTTTAAATGATAATGTCAGTGGGTTCGGCAATGCTACAAACCGCCGTTGAAATATATCCAACATTACGCAGCTATTTAAACCCCATCAACGGAGGCATCGCAGCCATGGTTGGCGAAAGTTTAATAGTTCGATGATTCACGATCATATCACTTTAAATTATTTAGTGGGTTTATCTAACACACCCAATAGTATACATAGCTCACGTACAGTTCTGTATGCGTTACCTCTGAGAGCTTTAGATCGAATAGCCAGAGATATACAACAATCTGCGTCTTCAGGAAATATAATACCACCAAAAATCAGTAAAGTATGTCAAGATATAGCGTATTTTCGGTTGTATCGTCCAGTGAACATAATCGAAACATCTCAAGATCGGCTTTTCTTGAAACTCAACTACTTAGATAAAGGACTGGACATTATTAATTTACCTCGAATCCTGAATGATCCAGAGGTACGCAACGCTGTACCAAACTATTTTAAGTTCGCAGAACCTCCCTGCTTTTCATATAAGTATACTAAATCTATAGCCACCAAAATATTCAATTACTCCAATGCTGTCAGGGAGTTTGACTGGAATTTATACACGTCAGGAGACTATAGTTGTGATTGTGAATCGTCGAACTTTATCTATACACCATGCAAACATATTGTGACTGGTGACCTTGATGTGGTGAGTGATAAGAACCTGAAATTACTCCTGATGAAAGGACCTAAATATAGAGAGCCGAGAAGAATAAATCTGAAGGCTGACCAGAAGATAGTCCTGTCTGCATTGGAGCAGTACGTTATTGATTGGTCGAAGCGAGAAAAAGTTGAACCTACAGTACTTGCTGATTGGCTGGACCTCACCAAAAGCAAGGTCGTTGAAACAATCCGCCATATTGACAGAAGTACTCTTCCCCAAGCAAAACAAGTACTGAGAAACCTCAATTCGCAAGAAGTTCTTGCAAATCTCCAGAGTAAATTCGTCATTGTCCCAGCAGACAAAGCTCCAAATAATATAATATTCATATGTAAATATTACTATTACCAGGTGCTGGTTAAAAAATTGAGTGTAGACCTATCATCATCAAATACGTCTACTTACTCCCAAACTTCATTTACTCTGGAAGATTTATTTAACAATCACAAAACGTTTCTCAGGGAAAGAGGTATTTGTCTTCTAACCAATCATAACGACATACCAAAAATATACTGGACTCCCAAAATGCATAAATCACCATACAAAGCTAGATTCATAGCTGGTTCTAGAAGCTGCACCACCAAGCTTCTTTCACCCCTATTGACGAGGGCCCTTCAGGAGGTAAAAGCATTTTGAGAAAGGTATTGCGCCACTCTTTCTAAAAACTCTGGCGTTGAATGTATGTGGATATTAAAAAAACTCAAAATGTCTTACGGAGAAACTTGATGCTAAAGGTCACATACCGTACAGACATGTATCCACATGGGATTTCTCGACTCTCTATACTACAATCCCTCATCAGGACCTTATTGACCGTCTAAGTTCATTAATAGTATCTGTGTTCAAGAAAACTGATCGTAGATATATTAATGTCGGAAGCCATAAAGCATTCTTTAGCTCTACTACATACAAGAGATATCATTCATGTGATGTTTCTTTGTTTATAGAGTTGCTTGCATTTCTCATTAAAAATATCTATGCGAAATTTGGCAACACAATATATCAACAGCATATAGGTATTCCAATAGGTAGTAATTGCGCACCCCTGTTGGCTGACCTGAGTAGTAGGTAGCAAGCATTTCAGGTATTATTTTCCAGGGAGGTAACTCTTGGTTCCCTTTTTTTCGCCAGGGGGCGCCACCAGTCCCGTATGACGTCACTTCCGGTCTGGGTGAATGGAGCGTGACCTGTGAACATGATAGGATATGTACTGACCTGTCTGTGGGGTTTTTCCACAATGTCGTTCACCTCCGTGTGTCTTCGGGCACCTCCGTGTATCTTCGGTCACCTCCGTGACATCTTCGGTGATCTCCGTGACATCTTCGGATTTATACAATATACAGGCCTGTATGGGGTATGGGGATGGTAATTTTGAACATGATAGGAGATGTGCTGACCTGTCTTGTGGGTTTTTTCCCACCAGAATTTCGCTGTCGTCTGCTTTAGGTTGTCACGTGCCGAACACTTGGCTCCCCGAATTGCAACAATGTTGCACGTTCGCTACAATGTTGCGGTGAACACCTGGTCTGCTGTCTGCGTGAGTGAGTTCACGTGCCGAACACCTGGCTCCCCGAATTGCAGCAATGTTGCACGTTCGCTACAATGTTGCGGCGACCGTGAAGTCCTGGTCTGGCGTCTGCGTGAGTGAGCTCACGTGCCGAACACCTGGCTCCCCGAGATCAAGGCATGTCCAGACTTGTTCTGGGTTATACAGTTCTGCCATGCAGAGAACGGGTACTAGGAATGCATATTAAATCTATAGACAAAGTGTATGGAAATACACGTTTTGGGGTCTAGGTGGGCCACTATTGGATCGATGGAGTCGTATGAGGTATCAATGTGAAGCATTCGTGAAGGTGCATCCGACGGGCTGGGTGTGGGGTTGAAATATCGTCATTCTGCGCATGCGCGGTAGCCAAAGGGTATGGAAATAGCCGTTTTGGGATCTAGGGGGGCCACTAATGGATGGGGTCGAGTGAGGTATCAATGTGAAGCCTATGTGAGGGGGCATCCCACTGGGTGGATGTGGGATCGGAATATCGTCATTCTGAGCATGCGCAACAGACAAAGGGTATGAAAATAGACGTTTTGGGATCTAGGTGAGCCACTAATGAGCCGATGGAGTTAAGTGAGGTATCCATGTGAAGCCTATGTGAGGGGGCATCCGATTGGACTAGTGTCTCGGCCGTTGTCAACATTCTGCGCATGCGCACATGGAATTCTGCGAAAAGGGTGTGGAAATAGACGTTTTAGGGTTTAGGTGATCCCTAATGATTCTATGGTGTCGTATGAGGTCTTATTTTGAAGCTGTCGTGAGGGAGCATCCGCCTGGGCTAGTGTGTCGTTCGTTGTCAATAGTCAGCGCATGCGCAGTCTGGCCGTAGTATAGAAATAGACGTGTTGGGGTTTAGGTGGGCCACTAGTGGGCCGATTGGATCGAGTGAGGTATCAATGTAAAGCATACGTGAGGGAGTCTCCAACGGGCTGGGTGTGACGTGGAACTGACGTCATTCTGCGCATGCGCAGTAGAGAAAGTGTATGGAAATAGACATTCTGGGGCATAGGCGACCTACTTTTGGGTCGATGGAATCGAGTGAGTTATCCATGTGAAGCATAGGTGAGGGAGCAACCGCCTGGAGTAGTGTCTCGGCCGTTGTCCACATTCTGCGCATGCGCAGACAAGGAATTGTGGGAAACGGGTGTGGAAATAGACGTTTTTGCGGTCTAGGTGGGCTACGAATGGTCCGATGGAGTCGAGTGAGGTATCAAAGTGAAGCATTCGTGAAGGGGCATACAGTCATGGGTGGGTGCATGTAAAATTAGGGGTATGACGTCACTTCCGGTTTGGGTGAATGGGACGCGACCTGGGAACATGATAGGACATGTACCGACCTGTCTGTGGGGATTTTTCCGCCAGAATTTCGCTGATGTCTGCGCCTGCATCCGGGTGTGCATGAGGGTCTGTGTGAATGGGGTGTGACCTTGGAACATGATAGGAATGCATGGGGTTTTTTCCCGGCCCGGCCCGGCCTGGCCCGCCTCGGCCGCAGCGCGCGGGTTACTCCGGCCGCATGCACGTCATCACCGGCAGTGCGCGGATGAATGTCGGGTCAAAAGGTCAAAGGTCACATCCAGGTCAAGGTCTCCCTTTCGGCAAGGTTCGGCAACAATGTTGCGGCATCGATATACAGAGCTTGAACCCAAAAAGGGGATTGTAAATTAACCTGGGAAGTATGGGCAGTTCCATTTGGACCAATCAGCGGTCGAGAAAAAGAGCCAATGAGCGATCGATAAAAGAACCAATGGACGGGTACTAGAATTTCGCTCACGTCTGCGCCTACATCCGGGTACTGGGATGCTTTCGCCTACGCCCGCGCCTACATCCGGGTTCTTGTACACCCGGATAATGTTTTCTGGACATGGATGGGTTACTCCCATTCTAGGCCACTGATTGCCTAATACGGTGTTCAAAGCCAGTTTCATGCATTATGCTCATATAGAAAACACACAAGACAGAGTTTTTTGGTGAGATCTCATTTTTTTATTCAGTAACAACAACAACGTGAGAACAACCACGTGAAAACTGAAGCCCAGAACAGGGGGCTTGTACATTGAAAGAACTGAAGCCCAGAACAGGGGGCTTGTAAACTTAAGCCCAGAACAGGGGGCTTGTACATTGAAATAATGGACGGCCCAGCCATATACGAGTACATCGCGGTCCTCGGCCTTGGGGTACTCGTCAAACATCTGTACGATGGTAGATAAGGTTCTGCCCCGGCATCGATGATACAGGTAAAACAAGCAATATTGTCCGCACACGCTACTGGTCAGGCTTTGCAACGTTTGACTGTTCCAACACCACGTCTCTGTGCCTTGATCCATGAAGTCTGTTAAATCGGGATGGAGGGTGGCAGGCCGTACGGGTCAAAGTATTCGCCCTGCTGTTCTGTCAAGTACACGCCCACCCAATGTTCACCGGGCCGATCCATCGGGTCCGTGTTGAGAACGTAAGCAGCAGGATACATACGGTCTAATGGGAACACATCTCGGGCGAACACCCCTTGAAAGACCATGCGTGTCTCTGGGTCATTCTCCAGCACGGTGGTTATCTGGTCTGTATCCATGTTAGGTGGAGAAGTCACACAGGACGTTGCGCGCTTTGTCCACTTGAATGATGTTGTCAAACTCGGCGTAGCAGATCACATTGACGGTGGTCCCGAGGGCTCGTGCAAAGTGGATTTCCAACCGTAAATTGCCTTGCTTGGCGAGAGTCAGCTGATGGTCGTTCTCTAAGGTGGGGGTCAGATCGAAACGGAACAACGTGTATCCGTTCGCGTAGTTCTTCCGACTGATCATATTCCCTTCGTCCTGGTTGATTTGACCGGTGGCTGTAAACAGGCTCTGATAGGCTCGAATGAAATTCCTGCGCCCAAAGTTCGGTGTTAAGGCCGTGGCTGGCACCTGTTGTCCATCCACATGCAGGGCCACAAAATTGATGCCGAAATATTTAAAGTCAAACGGATTCTCTGGGTAGGCTCCGCTGAAACTGGTATTTTCCACACAGGCCAGGATCAATCGCTTGGGTAGTTCCCCCAGGAACAGGTTTTCTTTGTTGGCGCCCATATTTCCAGCAGGCACAGAGAACACTTTGGTTTGCACACGTCGGATAGGGTACTGGGCTGGTTTTGTTTCCAAGGCTTTCATGTGTCCCAATTGAACGGCTGGATTCGGTTTCACTTTTCGGACATACAGGACTGCGTCTTGGATGACAATCTTATAGTCGGCTGCATGCCCGTCTACTTAGTGGTCATCAAGGCGAAGGTTGGAGGCGCCCGTATCAGTCGGATTTTGATGGGGATCTTGTTCAATAGGTACCGGTCTTGCATGAACATGTCTGCGTGTAGTCGACCCATGAGATCCACCGAGGCGCCGTTCGCAGTGAAAGCCTTCCGTTTGTTATATCCTTCATTGTCCACCGTGTCCATGTGCTCGGGTGTGTCCTGGTAGAATAAAGCGGCTGTCAGTTGAGATTTTTTAGCCTCTCGTCCATGCGACAACAGCGTCTCGATGTAGGCTCGATAGGGGTACGTGTTGGTCGAGTCACTGATGAGTTTGTCGCTGAGAAATATATCCACCTGTTGAAACATCGAGTGCAGCCAGAGATTCGTCGGGCCCACCGTTGCAGCTTGGATGATTCTGGTGCCATCCCCATTGCCCACCTTGGCCTTCACATACAAGTATGTATGGGCTAAATCCACATAGGCCGTATCCGCATTACTGATGGTGAACTCGATGGGCCCTGTTTCGTTGATGGTGGAGAGCGGGAGATGCTCCACCCATAATCCTTGTTCGGCACTGGTCTGTGTGGGCGGGACGGTCCACAAATCAAATTCACTGTTGGTGGAGGGGCAGGACTCTGCGTGGATCAAGGACATGTTTAAGAAAAGATATCCTGGGTCTTCGATGTGCGTCGTCGCTGGGTCGGTCGTCGACTGGTGCGTGGTCTCGGTGGTGCAGGTCTTTTATTCCCTACGGTGCGTTGTGCTTTGGCGACCAAGACGCCTCCCGCTTCTTTGGCCCGCCGTTTCAAGGCTTCTTTGGGTGCCGTACCCCCCAAGACATCACCGGCCACTTGCAGTCCACTGCGTACCGCTTGTTTGCCGATCGCTTTCACCCCACGCGTCACCAAAGGCAGGAACGTTTTGACGATGCTCCCGAGTATGTTCCCCAGCCCATGTCCTCGTTGCATGCGTGCACCACTAAAGACGGGAAGGCCACCCCCGGCCTGTTGGGCATAATAGTCCATATAGCTGCGTGCATCGCACTCGTAAGGCACCTTCATTATACAAAATGGGGAGCACGTGCTTGTCGAAAATGAAGTGTCAGCACCACTTTTCCTCGTTCGAATGCCACCGGTTGTCCCGTGTCATCTCTTATATCCACCGTAATAGTGTTGATGTCGGTTAGCCGTACGGGTAGGTAGAGCATGTGAGTGAAACTGTGGGTGATTTGATCTCCATACGTCTTTTTAATGGGGACCACCCATAACAGAGGTGTGTTGATATCGCCCACGATGTGGCTGTCGACTACATCCGAGTAGACGTAGAGTCCGTACATACCCGACTTCATATCCATCGGGGTCTGGCCATGGTCCTCGGATGGACCCGTGTAGGTCGCGTGAGCGAGACCCAGCATTTGTTGTAGGATAGGACTCAGTACGACACTCACGTTTGCGGTAAGGAGGATCTGTGCCTTGCCGTTGTGTGCGTTGTAATCGAAGTCCACGTGATTCTTGAAGGGAAAGGATTTGATGGGTTTTGAAACATTCGTGACCTTCCGTAGAGCCTTATAATGCAACAGTCTTGTCAGCCCCTGCATGAACTCCTTGGGGGTATCGTATTGGCCTTCGGGGAGGGAGAGTCGGGTGTTTCTTCCTTCGTAGGTCACCTCGTACCACACTTCATTGGCTCGCACGTTGTACCACGAGTAAGGGTATTGGATATCCACGAGAACACATTCCCATCGTCCAGGTAAATGCAACGGTTGCGGTAACTGGGTGACGTACTTGGCCAAGGTGTTGTCAGGAAACACATCCAGCGAACTGTTACTGGGTAGGATGAGGTAAAACATGGCGACTGAGCTGTCCTGCTGCTGCTGTTGGTTTTAATAGGTTTTCCAGGCCTTGGGCGGTTGTGTCCTGCGTCGTGTTCGTCGCGGTGACTTGCTACGTGTCACGGCTCTGGAGATGTGGGGTGTCATGATCAAGGATGGTTTTTTAAAGGTCTGAAAAGAAGGTGCCCGTTGTGGTGGTGGTGTTTTGGGGGTGACTCCGGTTCCCATTCGGCTTCCCAAGAAGGTAGTGGGTCACTCGGCGATTGCTGGGTCCGCTGCATAAAGGCCCAGCGGTGGGGGTTCCCCACCAATTCCTGTGGTACATGCATGTCTTTCAAGCCTTGGGCGAAGACCTCCCATCCTCGAGGATCCGTGTGCGACCTGCGTTGACGCATCAGGTCATTCACTAAATCCGTCATGTGGGTCCCGGGGACCACCTGATTCTGTACCAGGAGTACGCCTTTATCATTCCAAGTCATGTTAGGATTGTGTTTCATCCGTTGTAATACCAGGCCAGCTTGTTTCTTGAACGATGCAGGTACACTCTTCAGCATTTCGTCTTCGACCCACTGTGGGGCTGTGGGTGGTACCCTGGTAATGGCAGCTGTTGGAGCGATGCTGAGGTCGGCAGTGTGTCACGTGGTGGTGGTGGTGGTGGTGCTGGGGTAGAGAGGGTTTTGTATTGGTCCATGAACGTCATGTACCGTTGAAGCGTCTCATTGTGCCGTTGTACTTTCTCACTGTCGCTTAACCCCGGTCTCTGTAAGATCTGTTGCATCTCTCCATCGAGGGTGTTTATGTTTATCGAAGATGGCCCCGAGAAAGCCGCCTTTCTGTAACACATTTTTCTTTTGTGTTTGAGGGACCCGCTTCTGGATTAGGGTTCGGAGACCTGTCTTATGCTTGGCCAACTTGGTCTTCTGAGCCGGAGTCAGTGGTACGTTGCCTTTTCACAGGTTGTACCCGACAGCGTACAAGGTCAGGGTCCGCACCGCGTACAATGGTTCGGACCAACTCGGGTGGGGCCGTCTTCAATACACGGAGCGTCGGAGCGTGCTTCCGTACTCGCGGAGACATCATGCACAACTAATGCTAGAACCCACAACTCTTTTTATCTACTTCAGAGAACAGAGACAAAGTCAACCATGCTGTGGTATTAATTCTTTCTATTATCCCCATCATCATACACACACACACCCCAGCTGGAGGCGCCACTGTGGATGTGTTTACATTATTTTTGCATGTACACGTGGTGGGTCTCTCCGGGAAAGATGCCGGTCCGTAGTCGAAGGTGGTCGGGGTGGCTTGCTTGAGGTCGAAGAGCATATACCCGTGCTGAGGGGTTGTGGCATCTTTAAAGGCTTCCAACGCAAACTGTGTGCGGCCGGGATACATCTGTCTCGCCAGGTGCAGCAGTTGAGTGGTATCTCTCGGGTTTTTGAAGACCACCAGGTAGTGGGCATTTAAGATGATGTTCCGATGTTCTTTGTTTTTACTGAACAGATTCTGCACAATGTAGATGATGCTGAGCCGTCGATGATGGCTGCCTTTGGTAAAGAGTTGGGTCACCCGCGCATTCGTCTCCGCCATGAGATCATCCAGAACCACCAAGGTGTCGGGTTCCAAATCGGCCAGGTTGGGTAGGCCTTTCACGAACGTGATGTGGGGCATTGCTGCATACGCTGCCTGCCATTCTCCGTAACACCACACGACTCGGGCAATGGGTGGGGTGATCATGCTGTCGGCGTGTTGAAGGAGCTTCCTGACGGAGTGCGTTTTGCCGGAGCCCTTCGGTCCTGCGATGACGCAAGTGAAGGGATGCTGCCACCGAGGGTCCATGGTTCGAGCTGTGTGCGCTGTCGTGGTAACCCGCTCTTGTAAATTTGGTACGAGTGAACTGGAGTGGTGGTGGTGGGTACAACGTCGGTCGTCGTTGTCTGTTCACTGCGAGTGATGATGGTGGTGAATACAACGTCGGTCGTCTGTTCAGTGTGAGGGATGAAATCCGGTGGGTTTTCAGACGTAGTGGGTGTACTTGGTGTAGGTGTGGAGCTTGGTGTGGAGCTCGATGGGTCTTGTACACTGGGTGTGGTGGTGACTGGGCTCGATACGGGGTTGACTGGTGCTATCTGTAGACCGGTTTCACTGATGGCTGGTGTTCTCAGTTGGTTAAGTAACGTGCTGACACAGGCTACGTCGTAAAACACACCTCCGTACAACACACTCAGCAGGGTTAGCAGTATCACCACAAAGCCCACTTGCGCTTTGCGCGTTTTGGGAGACGCTGTGTTCAGAGGCAGCTGCTGTTTGTCCATAGCACTGTGGCGGACGTGGAATGAAGGATGACGGCAGTGGTGTCTGGCTTTATAGTGGTTTCACCTGGTTGGCAGCGACCCAGGAATTGAAGGAACTGGGCCAGCCTTGCCATTTGACGAAATGAAACAGTTTGCCACATCGACGTTCCGTTTTCAAAATCTGCTCCAACGTGTAGTAGTCTTGCTGTGTTTTTACGACAGGCTGTAATTCCGTCTCGTAAAACGTCCCTAGCAACGGTTCCCCTTGAAGATCTTCCAGTACATAGACTCGCTGCTGTCGGGGTAGGCGCCGTTTAATCAGGAAGTGTTCATCGCTCCAGTTGGGCAAGTAACTTTTCTCAAATTGACCTTTGACTTTACTGATCCGTACAGGGTCCCCGACCGTATACACCGCCTTCGTCGTTCGCTGCTATTGTCTGGGGTACAAGACACGCCGGACTTGGGCTTCATTGCGTTGGGTCACGGTAATGGGGGCTCTCTCCATACTCCGGTGATAGGCTTGATTGTAACCACTCACAAGTTTCGGGAGAACATCGATGTACCGCCTTGTATTCTTATAGGTGAAATATTTATACATGCGGCCTTTGAATGTCCTGTTGAACCTTTCCGCCACGGAAGCCTTGGTCTCGTTGTACGTATGGAAGAAAAGCACCTTCTGCGCTTTCAGAAACTGTTGGAACGGTCTGTTGAGGAATTCCGTGCCTTCGTCGGTTTGCAAATACAAAGGTTTGCGCCCGGTCTTGAAGATGTCTTTGAACACCGCTATGAGATTCGCCCCCGTTTTCGTCCGGATGGGTACCACCCACGCATACTTCGATAGGATATCGATGCACGTCAAGATATACCGATTCCCATCGTTGTGTTTGGCAAAGGCGCTCATATCGACCAAATCCGCTTGCCACTGGGCATCTATTCCTCCCACGATGACCCGGTTCCGTAGAAAATGGCGACGGACAAGATCGATGTAAGGTATAGGTGTCTTGTTTTCTTAAAGGTCAACCCAAACGCTCTGAGGTCAAAAATATAAAGAAATAGTCCTTTCGATTCTGAAAATAATGATATTTTTTTCATAATTTTGTGCAGTCTGGTTGGCGAGATATTGCCGTTTGAAAGGTGAAAATCGCTCTCCTGTCAATTCCAGCTGTGACGTCACGGAGGGAAGCCGTCTTGTATTCTCTATGTTAAAGCCGTATACCACAGTCGTATGTAGCTGCTGATTTCTGGAGATTTTCGGAGTATCGGGGCATCATTTTTTAAATATGCCGCGACGTTGTGTAGTGGGAGGTTGCAGTTTTACTACAGATGACGGTGTTAGTATTCATTTGTGGCCCAAAGACGAGAAAATCGCTGCAAATTGGACGAAATTTGTACGCAACACGAGAGTGTGGAAAGAGGGCCCGAGCCAGTACTCGTATAATTTGCTCGGCACATTTTGACAGAAAGACATCATTCGAGGACATCTACAGCGTAGCAGTTGAATTCGGGTACAAACCAAAACTAAAGAGAACAGCTATTCCAACTATCAAACGTAAGAACAATCAGAATGTGACGGCAAAGAAATCGGACAAGGAGAATCTATCACGGACATCGGCTGAACGAACCTAGCCTGCAAGCGAGGCCTCGGGCAGGGGGACGGCTGTACATGCCCTGCTCGCTCTCGCGTGGCATTTGTTGCTTGAGCACCTACAGGTTAGACTGGATGAGTCTCTATTTCAAAAATACACGTTTAACCATTTGTTCCAATGTGTCTTAATGTCTGTATTTGTATGTTCAATTTTATTCATTCTATGTATGCGTTTTTAGCCAAATGTTGGCACAAACTTCACGCAAATAAATTATCTAAATTATATACTATTTAATAATAATAATAAAATGATCTTTCATAAATATATATACGTTTGATAAGTAAATAAATAAAAAACACCAATTGGAGTGAATGGCTGTAGATACAGAAGTGATAATTATACTTTCATAATCCCTTGACATTTGAGATTGTGGGAATATCATTCGATTTCAATTTAATTGAGGTAATTTGTCGAAAATTGAGCAAATGTGAATGCCGATCCACTCACCACGGCTTACTTTTCGCCATGAATGTCCAAAGTTTTTTTATCAAACTATATAATTCTGAAATTGGTATTTCATGGGGATTATGGGAAAACAAACAAAATTCAAGTCGGACGTATATCAGTAGAGTTATCAACAGTTTACTGTCCATACTGCCGAATCCCGGAGTTTATCCCTTCGAAAAGGCTGCCTCGGTCAGTAACAACAATAACAACACAGATGTGCTCGTTCGTTACATCACAGAATCGTTCTACATTCAATACAGTTTGAAATATATGGACATTTGGTCTTATAGATGACGATAATAAGGTTTCCAGTCAAGTTGCATACCAATCTGTATTCAACAAACGACCTCTCCGAATCCTGTCGTCGTCGAGTTCCACGTTGTCAGAGTGATTGTCACTGTCAGAATCGGAGCCGTACGGCTCAAATTGATAGGGCTGAATTCCGCCGTTGGTCTGCAAACAACTGTTAATTTGCCCGTCATCATCCTCCTCTATGTCTATTTCATCTTCTTGGCGAAAAATATTTCCATCTAAGCAGCTGATATAGCTCGAATCGACATCTGAACCGGAGCTCTGACTGCACTCGCTTTCCATGTTATCCGCTGTTTTTTCTCAGGCAACTTCCCTGCGTGACGTCATCAACCCAGCTGTGAAAGTGTGGAAAAGCCCACTTTGCTCCCATATTACGTGTGTTTCTGATCAGATTAGAATTTTTTCAATATTTTTTTCATACAAAGTGAAGTATGAACTATGATTTTTAAGGATTTTTAGACCAAAAAAAATTCCGTTTGGGTTGACCTTTAACCAATCTCGGACTTGGGCACGTTATATCCCCTGGGGTTTGGCCGCTCGATAGAGAGCCGACAATGCACTATAGGCCGCCGGACTTTCGGGACTTTAGTATAAGTTATCCAACACCTTCTCCCAGCGCTTCATGGTGACAAATGATGATGGACCCTGGCTCTATCGTTTATTTATAGCGGGTATATCTTGGGCCGGAGTTTCTTTCTGATTTTCTTCGTTGGCTTCCACAGTGTCCATGGTAAATGACCAGTCCAACTCGTCTGATGACCGCTTGATAAGCACTTGATCGACATCTATCACGGCATCTTCCAATGCAGACCATAGATCAGGATGAAGGGTAAAATGCACTGTACCCCCATCTAGCTGAGCCAATTGAGCAAAGAAAGGGCCGCGTCGGATGTACACATCGTGACACAAGTGGATGAGATCGCCGTCCAGTTCACCAGACAACACCCGTTTGAAATTGGTCCAGCCCTCCCGGGACAGACGAATGTGGGCCGGGCACGGTTGTGTAGGGTCCGCATCACAGATGTCTCCCACCTTCTCCATGATATCGACTTTATCTGCATAAACGTGCAGGAAATCTTCGGGGGTCAAGCTGAGATACGCCAGTATTATATGCCCCGTCATGGTCAGAACGTGAATGGTACCAGATTTGACTGTCTCTCCTATTTATAGGGAGAACCCCGTGAGATCAAAGGATCGGGTGGTCAAAGTCTAGCCGGGTAATCAATGGCATCGTCGTCTGGTTCATTGCTAGACATTTGTTCATTGGGTTCTGCCACCGCTTCTCTCAGGGCACGAGCCCACTCCAACTCGTCTGATGACCGCTCGTCCGGCGTAAACAGCTGGTCCACGATAGGCACCACTTTCTCGAAGGCTGTCCACAGATCGGGGTCTAGGGGGAAGCCTCGCGTAGGGTCTTGGTAGCCGCCCAGGCGTGGGAAGAAGGGTCCACGGTGTACGTAGATGGCATTGTCTATGTGCATAAGGTGTCCTTCGATCTCGCCGCTCAACACCCGTTTAAATTTGGTCCAGCCGTCACGGTGTAGCGTAACCGTATTCGATACGGTCTCAGCGCGCGACCAGCAAACATCTCCACGGTCTTCCACGAGGGTGAATTTATCCTCATATACGTGTAACCCCACCCGGGGTGTAAGGGGAGGGATGGCTCGTAGAACTGGTGACATGGTTGACCCAATGACGATCGTTGAATGACGCACACTGTGTCTGACCCTCGTATTTATAGTCAGGTCCCACTGTCAATGCCACAGCGCCAGGGTCAATAGGGCACAGACCATGACTAGGCCAACCAGCCGTCGCTGATTCCGGCGTGAGCGCTCGTGGTCCATAGCCCGAGCATCAAAGATGGCTGTCATAGTCCAGTAGTGGTGAGTGATGGCACACCTCTCCATCGAGTGCACTCTGTCGAGGACCGCTTCTGTAAACTCGTTCAGGATCTGGCGTCGCCCCTCGTTGTCGTCGCCATCTGAAAACATGGACCGAATCACTGCTCGGTAACCCGTGAGCGAATTAACCACGGTCGCATGCTGTAAAATGCGAGTCGCATAGGGACGGGTATCCGTCATGGCCCTGAAACCGTAGGAATGGAGGTGTAGAATCCAGAGAGACGTGTTTTATAGACCATGTCACACATGCCCGCCTAGACGTAGCTCTACGGGTGTAGTCCGTGATACGCACTATTCTGATGGGTTAATCCAAGAAAGAGAGCAACAACAACAAAGATTACAGCGCCGAAGGATCCCCTGGAAAATCTTCTCCACGTCTCATGGTGTAGCTCCGGTGAGGCAGGCTCAGGCTGGTGAGGCAGACTCAGGCTGGTCAGGTCAAGCAGGCCAATGAATGCAGCATTGCCCTAAACATTCCCACTTTTATACACCTACATAGAAGTACCCGGATGTAGGCGCGGACGTAGGCGAAAGCATCCCAGTACCCGGATGTAGGCGCAGACGTGAGCGAAATTCTAGTACCCGTCCATTGGTTCTTTTACCGATCGTTCATTGGCTCTTTTTCTCGACCGCTGATTGGTCCAAATGGAACTGCCCATTCTTCCCAGGTTAATTTACAATCCCCTTTTTGGGTTCAAGCTCTGTATATCGATGCCGCAACATTGTTGCCGAACCTTGCCAAAAGGGAGACCTTGGACCTTTTGACCTGGATGTCACCTTTGACCTTTTGACCCGACATTCATCCGCGCACTGCCGGTGATGACGCGCGAGCGCGTGTGCTGCCGGAGAATCCGCGCGCTGCGGCCGGGTCGGGCCGGGCCGGGAAACCCCCCCACAGACAGGTCAGTACATGCATTCCTATCATGTTCCCAGGTCACACCCCATTCACACAGACCCTCATGCATACCCTGATGCAGGCGCAGACGTCAGCGAAATTCTGGCGGGAAAACCCTCACAGACAGGTCGGTACATGTCCTATCATGTTCCCCTGTCGAACCCCATTCACCCAAACCGGAAGTGACGTCATACCCCTAATTTTACATGCACCCACCCATGACTGGATGCCCCTTCACGAATGCTTCACTTTGATACCTCACTCGACTCCATCGGACCATTCGTGACCCACCTAGACCGAAAAAACATCTATTTCCACACCCGTTTCCCATAATTCCCATAAGACACTACTCCAGGCGGTTGCTGCCTCACCTATGCTTCACATGGATAACTCACTCGACTCCATCGACCCAAAAGTAGCTCGCATAGGCCCCAGAACGTCTATTTCCATACACTTTCTCTACTGCGCATGCGCAGAATGACGTCAGTTCCACGTCACACCCAGCCCGTTGGAGACTCCCTCACGTATGCTTTACATTGATACCTCACTCGATCCAATCGGCCCACTAGTGGCCCACCTAATCCCCAACACGTCTATTTCTATACTACGGCCAGACTGTGCATGCACAGACTATTGACAACGAACGACACACTAGCCCAGGCGGATGCTCCCTCACGACAGCTTCAAAATAAGACCTCATACGACACCATAGGATCATTAGGGGCTCACCTAAACCCTAAAACGTATATTTCCACACCCTTTTCTCAGAATTCCCTACTGCGCATGCGCAGAATGTTGACAACGGCCGAGACACTAGTCCAATCGGATGCCCCCTCACATAGGCTTCACATGGATACCTCACTTAACTCCATCGGCTCATTAGTGGCTCACCTAGATCCCAAAACGTCTATTTTCATACTTTTTGTCTATTGCGCATGCGCAGAATGACGATATTCCGACCCCACATCCACCCAGTGGGATGCCCCCTCACATAGGCTTCACTTGATACCTCACTCAACCCCATCGGTCCATTAGTGGCCCACCTAGATTCCAAAACGGCTATTTCCATACACTTTGTCTACCGAGCATGCGCAGAACGACGATATTTCAACCCCACACCCAGCCCGTCGGATGCGCCTTCACGAATGCTTCACATTGATACCTCATACGACTTCATCGACCCACTAGTGGCCCACCTAGACCCCACAACGTGGATTTCCATACACTTTGTCTATAGATTTAATATGCATTCCTAGTACCAGTTCTCTGCATGGCAGAACTGTACAACCCAGAACAAGTCTGGACATGCCTTGATCTCGGGGAGCCAGCTGTTCGGCACGTGAGCTCACTCACGCAGACGCCAGACCAGGTCTTCACGGTCGCCGCAACATTGTAGCGAACGTGCAACATTGTTGCAATTCGGGGAGCCAGGTGTTCGGCACGTGGACTCACTCACGCAGACACCAGACCAGGTGTTTATCGCAACATTGTAGCGAAAGTGCAACATTGTTGCAATTCGGGGAACCAGGTGTTCGGCACGTGACAACCTCAAGCAGACGACTGCGAAATTCTGGCGGGAAAAAACCCACAGACAGGTCAGTACATGTCCTATCATGTTCACAGGTCACGCTCCATTCACCCAGACCGGAAGTGACGTCATACGGGACTGGTGTCGCCCCCTGGCGGAAAAAGGGAACCAAGCGTTACCTCCCTGGGAAATAATACATGAAATGCTTGCTACCTACTACTGACCTGTATCTGTTCTCTCATCAATATGACTATATGCAGGCGCTTTCAAAAACCGATCCATTCAAAGCCCGTTCCTTCTCATTCACCAAACGCTATATAGACGATCTTCTCGCTGTGGATAATCGCTATATAAATGACGCAGTGAAGGATATATATCCACCTTCACTGGATTTGAAGGAAACTACAGATAGCCCCTACAGGCACATCTTATCTAGATCTCTATCTCTATAAAAATGAAGCGGGCATTCTCTCTCGTCGACTTTATGACAAAAGAGATGATTACAATTTCGACATCGTAAACTATCACTTTCTGGACAGTAATATTCCAGTGGGACCTGCATATGGCGTATACATATCTCGCCTAGTAGCAATTGCTAGATGCTGTGTTAATTGTGACGATTTCAATCAACGTCACAAAACATTGTTGCAGAAACTTATAAAACAGGGCTATTCCTCCAAGCGCCTCCACTCAAAGTTTCTCAAATTTGGCGATACATATCGCATGCTGATAGCAAAATACGAACGTAGCGTGCAAGATCTATGGCGTTACGTTTCGTAACTTGTGTCTAATTCCGCTTAACCCGGGGCTAGGGGCCGCATGAACCCATGTACTTCAAGATCCTCATGGTGCTCATATGAACAGTCACAATCAAAGCGTGACTGAGATACATCATTCTTTAGATGACGACTTTACAACGAATATTATGGATTAAGAATACTGATCAGCGATACGGATTTGATATTTTTTGAACATCATGATGTCTTGCCGGCATCATTGAAAACTGTTGACCGCTTCTCTCTTGCAGGAAACTAGCCTATGTTTATGTATACTATGATTGTCTTTTTTGAATTTGTTGCTAATACTGTTATATGGATATGGAATAGGTCTTTGGATTATGGACGCGGATATTCTTTGATGGACGACGGCTGAATTATGAATGACGGATTAGACGCTTGTATTTCTACTCCTGCCAACAAGATTCTGGTTCCGTTCTTAACACACATTCAAGTTATCACGCTGCGGCGAGATATTACCAAGTTGCCAGTATGTATGTGGGATGGACACTCAACAATCCCGACACATGTTGCACAGGAGTAGAGTAGAAATTGTCAACACAAAACAGTAAAACTAGATCGACAGTTTATGAACTGAACTTCAAATATTATAACCTATGGGTAACAACTACATAATAATACCACTTTAGGAAACATTGATGGAATCTGCTACCTCAAATGGTACCAACTGAATAGGAAATATGTATTGAAACTAGACTGAACGGCCAGCAAAAACTGATTTTCCGTTTTATGACGTCATAGTGACGCCCCCAAGGGATTTTGTTAATTTATGTTTACTGGTTTCTATATACAAGGACCTACACTATAATTAGTCTCTGTGTTCTTTGCAGTTAAACATTATGCGCATTGACGAGACGTCTGTGTCACATTACGGAGGTGTACTGATGGAAAATTGGGGAGGTGGGGGGGGGAGGAATTTATAGCCCAAAATCACCCACTTCTGCAATTTCTCATGGACATCACTGAGACGGTCACGTGACGATGTTTGATTTTAAACCGAGACCAACCACGAAAGAAATATCTCGTGTTAAGGTGATACTACTCTTGTAAAAGTAGAGTGACACAGTTCAAAAGCTTTTTCGACATTTTTTAAATGTCTAAAATATCCACATGCAGGAACGATGAAGACTCGTCAAACACAGTCATTGTAGCTGTTACAGTATATGTACCTGGGTCAGTCTGTGGTCAGGACAAGATGACCTCGCCAAACCACTGAAATGAATTAACTGATATATAATTTGTATATTTTGCAGATAATTTATAAACTCTTAATCTTTAAAATATTCAATCTTGAGTTAATGCTAATGTCTTTTAAGAATCTAGCTTGCAGGCTTTTATCTTCAACGAAATAAACAAGAGCCAAACTTGGATTCAATATACGCTCTTACAGTGAGTGAGTGAATATGATTTAACGTCGCTTTCAACACTATTTTAGTCATATTACGACGTTTGGTTGCTATTCCTTTTCACACCCGGAAATCACACGGGTGGGGTCCTATTCCTTGTCACGCCCGGGAACCCCAATGGTGCCACAGTTAGTCGCCTCTTACGACAAGCTCTCTGAGGGGCTGAGGCCTATTCTTACCATGACCTGGAGTGTGCACGACAGGCCAGGTCAATCCCCGGGAGCCCCACGGATTTAATGTCAAGTAGACGTAAACGGACTTGCAGATGTCTGCATAATGTTGGAGCGCAACAATTGCATTTCCCCAAATACGGCATTGCCTTGTTTGGAAATTCGGTGACCCTTGACCTTTTGACCTCAAAATCAACTTAATTTTCATTCCTTCTTGAAGTAAAGGTAGATATCGGAAGTTTGCACAGATTCCATAGCCTGGACCCTGCGATATCACATGAAGACCATATCGTAAGCATGGTAACAGACGGAGCGACACCTCAGAATCAGTAGGTTCCGTGGTTGCCATGATGTTCTTCTGATGTATTGTATTGCATGAAACATGACGTTTATTCTCTGAGCGACGTGGACTATGAAATAAAATGACGTGAAGTCAATCAACCGTGACCGGAGAAAATATAACCCAGAGCCTTATGGAGCGAAACCAGTTTTTCCGGAAACTTTAAGGCATTAAAGATATTAAAATCCCCCCCCCCCCAAATGTGACAACCGTAATGAAATGTGTACGTCTGTGTTCGGCTCAATGTGAGTAAAATAAAATTAAAACAATCAATTAAGGTATCTGGAGCCCATTGGTCGCCGGAATTCTGTTTAGCCAGAAGGTCGTTAAACTTCGGCAGGATGTACCAAATATGGTGGGGAGCACTGACCCAAACCGGAAGTGAATTCAGAAAGAGCATTCGTCAAATGGGGCTGAGAACATGTGTGCATTCACAAATTGTAATATATGTTTCTCTATCTGGCGTCGTTGATGCGGTTTTCTTCGAACCAATTGCGTCATTTTCCCGTCCTAAGGACGGGTTTCGTGCTAAGAGGTTATAATTACGCGTATCCATTAACATATGTTTTTGGCGTTAACCGATAACGAAATTGTTGTCCAGTATTGCATAAAACATGACGTGACTTTCTTGTACCTGGCACGATTCGTGATACTGTGCCGAATATAATAATAATGCACAAGAAAACCGTATAGGCCTACATGTACATGGGCGGTAAAATAGCCCTATTCTTTACGAATATGCGCTCTTGATCAACCATCAGACGTTCAGCGGCCACATCACGAGCCATTAAGTTCGTCACCGGTATTTAGCAGCACGATTCTAAGATCTTATGTTTGTATCTTGTAAAGCCAAGAAAATATAAAAACTTATTACCTTTAGTAAACATGTTTTGAAAAAGTAAATAACACATTCGAGCCTAACCCAGCAGGGTCTGACAAAAACGTTACCTATGCCCCGTGTGGAAGATTAGATCGTGAAGCCGACTTGAGCTCCTGTGTTTTCGACGAGCTAACACAATATCGTTCAGGAATCCAGTACGAGAGTAGCAAAATATTGAAATATCAGAAACGGTTAACTGGCAACTTCTCGGAGATCTCCGTTGAGAAATCCGTTCAATCGGTTTGCTTCGTAGATTTCCGTTCGGCAGCTCCGAATGGGTCAACTGGCCACAACAGTTGCATCGACCTACACATTTTGGATATGTAACGTTAATATGGGAAAAACTCCCTCGTGAAGGTAATAAAGCTGGAGGTTTTTTCAATCCAAAAACCTGCCAAATCAGCTTTTTTTTTTTTTTTCGTACTGAAATATCAGCCTTGAATAAAATTGCAATGGTGGATTTTATAAAAAATGGAGATATGATTGATCAAAACGTGTTTCCTGACCTATTTTGGTATTTTTGCGGAATAGACAGGGAGGATTCTCTCTTGTAGCTTAAATGTGACTCCTCAAACCAAATGTATATCGCCACACAACATGTTAGGAAGTTTGATTGTTTAACAGAACGAAGAAAGGTTTTAGTTTGAAGTGTCATATTTTTATTACAAGAGGAATTACAACGCATATAAGGGAAGTGGGAAGAGGTGCCGACATACTGACAGAGCCACATGACTTCACAGTATAGTTTCCTGATTAATCTATTCTAAAGCAAATACCAAGATTCTAACGATTCGTGATATTTTTGGTACGCTTTTATTGCACCTGTTCATGTGGCAACTTGGATGCCATGACCAGACGGCCCCCAGCACCGGCATAAGCGGTATTAGATACAAATCTAGAGAGCTATGATGGGAATGCTCTGACAACTCGTATATTGGTAACTGGTGAGCTATATCGTCGTCAAATGAAAATGACGGCATTTAACACAAAAGATTAATCTGTAAGGCCCGATGTCGACCCAGCATCAACTTCACACAATGCCAACATATATCAAAGACCAAAAGGTCTGCACAGGGGGCGGGCCTCGGGGACGAAACGTCCACCAGCAGAAGTCCCACCTAGTAATGCCTAAAAATATCAAATTAAGCCAGGGAGCACATTTTGATCATTATTATGCAATTGAACATCGCAATTTTTTCAATGTTGATATTTCAGGTTTTTGAAATTACCGTCACAAACAAAGGAGTTTTTTGTTCATATTACCGTCATTAATCTGTTTGCAGTTACCTATTTCACGCAGACTATGACTGCTTAAAGTAATGTGAATGATCAGAAGACAGTTTGAAAAAAACCAAATAATAATAATAATAAAAAAAATTCAGAACACCGTGCAACTCATTCTCCATTATCAGAGATTATGACCTCAAAAACTGTGGGTATTACACCCTCTGACTGAAATAACCTTGATGTGATATTAACCCCCCCACCCGAATGAATTGGAGCGAAAAACGCGGCATGCGAGCACATTCAGCTGTATCGGTTTTATATTGAAACGGGGAGCATGCGTCTGCATACAGAAACGTGAAACCGAGGCGACTACTTCCCGGAAGCAGCTTTTCGTACCTCTAACCTCAAAGAGCGGCAGTTATTCAGGGTGAGATTAGACCGGAAAGAGCCACAGAAACAAGACTGAACAAGTTGGATGCTCAACTATTTGACAAGTGCACGTGATACAACGTTTAACCACTGATATTCTGGGTCCACTCTGTTCCGTTTAGTAACGGACGTTACTGATTGGCCGCCATCCACGCGCACAAAAGCTGCGCGTCTCATTTTAAATCTTATGAAATCAGAGTGTGTATCTGGCAGTTGGAGATATACAATCTGTTCGAAGGTCAATGTCTTATGCTTATGTATAGTAACGATCACATATCATACTATTTCTGAACACTCACATATAATAATATATAATTGGTGGTACCGGTATAAAAGGAAAGCATTAATTCCAGCGTGACATAATTACAAGGTACCCATGTTCTTTCAGTTCTTCTAAACCCCTGTTATTACTCGTCCATGGTAACATCTGTTTTGGAATATCATTTCCCCAACCCATTAGATGAGAGATGAGAAAAAAGGGGAAATACACTTGTTTTGTACCTGATCACGTGGCATTCGAATACCGCGTGACGGAATTACAGTGAAGTAACCACCTTATGAAGACGTGTTTGTTACATACATATGCCATCAAAGGTCGACAGTTTTTCATTTCAGGTGATATTTTATTGAATCCTGAGCGTCTGGACTACATTTCATCTGATTTCTTTCAAGTAAAGTTTCAAATTGATAACTATTGTTAAGCAAAATTGCGTGGCGGAATTACATTTTGGTCCATGTTTTAAGGAGTTGCGACTTTTTCTATTTTACAAGTTTCAATTTTATCCGGTCTAAAAAATTCTGAGGACAGACACAAACACATGAATTATGTTGTCATGTGCACGACAATATACGTATAATCAACATGGCCAAAATTGTTCAGGAATGACATCACCGAGATTTTGAACGCACTCGTTACATACTGCAATTTAATATGGGCGAATACCTTTCCTACTCACACTGCCCCACTTACTGTTCTACAAAAGCGACTGGTTCGTATCATTTGCAAAAAAACTAAATACGCACATACTCAACCATTATTCATCCAACTAAGCATGTTGACTTTCAATAAAATCAACGACTATGTAATCCTAAATTTAATCCACAAAGCTATACACCAACCACTTTCTTTACCAAATCGTTTCCGAACTTACTTTACCAGACTGCAAAACATTCATCAATACCAAACACGACAGAAACACCTCAATCTTTATCGACCGTTCTACAATTCTCAACTATCATTTTATACTACTTATATCAAAGGACCGCGAATATGGAACCAACTTAACACAGAACTCAAGTCAATTACTTCCATATCATTATTCAAAAAAAGATTAAAATACCACCTAATAACTCGCGACATTCAAAACTAAAAGTAAAATGACCATCCAATAGCCTACTATAAAAAATTATATCATTACATTAAGTCTCATATATATTGGTGTGTGTGTGTGCGTACGTGTGTGTACATGTGTGTTTATATAAATATGTAATAATCATATTATCAAATAATCATAGTTATATATATCATTGTATCATATGTTCCCCAAGTACACCTATTAAGCTATCCTCTCCTTTGTATATACGTTCAAAACAAATGTTATTGATCTCTCTGAGCTCATATAATTCACCATTATATTATTAGTAAATATATTTATATACTTAAATTTATTTTTTATTATAATATGCACTAAATTATTATGGGATAGAACAAGCCCATCTGGGTTTTATTCCCGCCATTATCACACCAACCATTATGTATATATATATTGTATTATCTGAACCATTATTTTACCATTGTTATATTTATTGTTATGTTGGTATATGGTGAATAAATATCAATCAATCAATCAATTAATGTGACGGAATTACATTTTGGTTACAGATTTCGTGGAATTCATGAAAGAATGCCCGGTATGAAATAACGACCGGCTCCTATCTTTGAACCCAGCAATTGCATATAGAATGTTTCTCTTGCAACAAAAATATGACACCTGAAACCAAAACCATTATTGGTGGAGAGTAAAAGCAGAAGAATTATACACTGTAAAGTTAGGTGTTAACTTATTGAAGGCCTAACATGTAACACTTGTTGAACGCGTAATTGTGTTCAAGTTGTTAACTTCCATGTTCAATTATGAACTTTAGCATTCAAACCATTAACGCAGGTATTCAAATGCATAACGCATTATGTTAAGAGTTTAGAATGCTGTTGTTCAAACTTTCAAAATTGAACATGGAAGTTAACAATTTGAACACAATTGCCCCGTTCAATAAGTGTTACATTTTAGGCGTTCATTAAGTTAACACCTAACTTTACAGTGTACATAGTTGCAGCCGTCTATCTGGCCTATATATTCACGTATTTTAGAGTTATATTTAATTATTTCAGCTGTTAAGAGTTAATCTCTGTCAAGGTGAGATTAGTTAGGTAGGCCCGATATCAGGTATCAATTTCTTCCATTTTCGACCATAAAATGATGAAAAATCAAAAGAGCGGGGGGTCGCATAAAAACCTCGCTTTTCCAACTTTTCGACTACCGGGTAATGTAAAAGCGTTATGTTTGAAAATGGCAATTGTTAACATTGGTGATCTTCTTCGCCGAGAACCAAGTAAGTACCTAATAAGTTAGCATTCTGAGATAAGACCTATACTCTCAGAAATATTCAGGTAACAAGGGCGGATCCAGCCAAAATTCATAGGAGGGGTCGACTATCACCGCCCAACAGGCGAGGGTCCAGGGGCCGCCTAGGCCCCGGAAGCTCCGGGGTCCTAGATCGCCGGAGAAGCGTTTTGAGCGTTTTCTCGGAAATAAAACTGAAAATGATGTATGCAGATTTAGTTCTATTTTCACGATTTTCCCGCAATTATAAGCACGCATCGATATTGAAAAAATCGCACCTCATGCCTGCATCCATTTGACTTTCTAGTTATATTTAAAACATACAAAACCATAGCATTTAGTTCATGGAAGGGAAACCGATATGCCTACCGATACGGTTCATTCACAAAAAGATAAAACAAGGAAATCCTCACCGCGCAAGAGGCGAGGGTCCAGGGGCCGCCTAGGCCCCGGAAGCTCCGAAGTCCTAGATCTCCGGAGATGCGTTCTGAGCGTTTTCCAGGAAATAAATTCGAACATAATGTATGCAGATTTATGGTTCTATTTTCACGTTTGTTTCGCATTTATAAGCACGCATCGATAGTGAAAAAATCATACTTCATGCCTGAATCCATTTGACTTTCTAGTTATATTTAACAGATAAAAAACCGATGACCTTTACATCATGGAACATTAGAACCAATATGATACCGGTTCATTTACACAAAGCTAAAATGAGCGATCCTCACAGCCTGCATAGGCGAGGGTCCAGGGGCCGCCTAGGCCCTGGAAGCTCCGGGGTCCCAGGTTGCGAGAGATGCGTTTTACGCGTTTTCCCGTAAATAAATCTGAACATAATGTAGGTAGATTTATTGTTCTATTTTCACATTTGTTTCGCAGAAACACGCATCGATATTGAAGAATATGTCCGACTCCATTTGACCTCCTGGTTTAACACAAACAAAACAGGCCTATAACACATCACTACACGTGGTGCGCTCGCGGCGATAATATTTGATTTTAGATACATATTGAAACTCCAACTTAAAATAGTACACTCACAAACTACATGAATAGATGATGGTCTGTTTAATACACATATAGATACTCTAATTACATAATCCACATTCAGTTAATTTACATATCATTTCAAGACATTATTTCTACGTGGAATCCCAGGGTTCGCTGATCCCTCCAAAAAAGGGATTTGTTTTTTAGGTTTCATGGGGGGACCCCCCTGACCCCCCCCCCCCCCCCGTAGATCCGCCCTTGGGTAAAAGTCCTGAACTGATCAGGTTGTATATCCACAACTCAATATTCAGGGCTATTAATTACCTGAATTTCAGGAAAAAGATCCCTGAATGAGAGGATTTTCCCTGAAATTCAGGCAAATTAATCACCCTGATAAGTATATTTTTTTTTTTTTTTTTCATTTTAAGCCCTGGACGTGCCACTGGGCATTTATTATTCATCAGCTGGTCACGGTTTGACAAAATACCCTACAGTGCCCACGTGACCACGAGGTTTGGGTTTTCATTCATTTATCTCAATATGTACACAAAAAATTAATGAACAATATTAATAACAATGATAATAATAATAACAATAATAGTAAGAAGAAAGAAAAGAAAAACACCTCGCGTACCTGTATACTGCTTCCCCGTTTCCTCAGTTCACATATATCGACAGTAAAACACATACATATTTACACATATAATAATTTTCTTTGTGCGGGAAAACAGTATAACAGTTAACGCCCGAATGACTTGGTATGCCCCCCCCCCCCGCCACCCGTAAAAGACTAATAGACATATTTGAAATCAACAAGGAACAAATACAAACCAGTATAATAATATACATATTTCTTCGATAAATAAATCTTTTTTCAATTTTTCTAACAAGTCCTGACTCCATTTACTGTAAAAAAAAACGTGTTATTTTTTCAAATCTGTGAATTTCATAACATGCATTTAGCTTAACGACTGTAGAACGCCAGAGGACCCCACTTATTCTCAAAAGAGTTCTGTTTCTTATTTCTCTTGGCCAAGTAGCATTCAATATCCCTCGTTTTTAACAGGAATTTCGAGGCGCCATCAAAAGAGGGTTTAGTATTACTATACCTACACACATATATGTATTTTTTAAATAATAAAATAACATGATTGATTAGAACCGTCTCTTTATTACCTAAGATCATTTGGGACCCCGAAGGTTTCTGCATTTGAATTCCGAGATCTTTTGCCCATAAATATAATTGACTCCAAATATCTTTTGAATATTTACAATTATAGAAGAGATGTATAATACTTTCTATATCTTGATTGCAAAAGGAGCAGCTGTCCGAATCTGTTTTACCCCACAATTTTAATAGATAATTTGTTATAAGGATCCTATGTAATATTTGGAACTGGAAGTATTGTAACTTGGTTTCCACTGTTGTACTGTAAATATTACTGTATAAAGAAGGCCAGTCCAGATCAGTCGTGTCCAATTCTTCCTCCCATTTTTGTTGATTTTTCTGTGGTTTCACTTCAATTTTCTTTACTAAAAGATCATATACAAATTTCGTACATTTTTGGCTCATCATTCGCCTGTATAATTCAGGTTCCTTAAAGACATTATACTTAGTGAAACCCCCATTTTTTATATATTTTTTCTTCTCACTCGATATGTTGTGTACAATAGCACAGTGCATTATGAAGTGAATGGGGAGTATACCAAACTTGTTCTGAAGATCCTTAAACATTAAAAAACTCTTCCCATCCTCACCCAAGACATCACTGATACGGCTGACACCCTTTTCTGACCAGCTGGCCACGTCCCTCCATTCTGACTTTGGAATTAAGTCAAATAAAAAAGTGTCTACATTGATATTATTTTCAACTTTGTTATCCAAACACTGATACCAGGCCTTCAAGGTGTCGAGCCAGAACGTATTTTTAATTTCCTTTTGAACTGCCATCACGGCTGTCGAATCCAGCGTCCAAACATTGTGGCCAACTGGTTGAAATATCTGTTTTACTATTATGTTATGGTTGCCTTGTTTAACTATTCTTTTTATCCATTTTATTTTAAGATATGAGGCGAATGACTGGATATGTATCATTCCCAATCCCCCTTTCCCCTTTTTGACAATGGCTGTTTTACGTTTTATCTTATCTGTTTTACCATTCCATATGAAATTGAAAAATATTTTTTCTAAGTTCGTAATAAATATGGTCTCCGGGTTAGGAAGGACTGAAAAAAGGTGAACCAATAGTGGAATAACAAATGTTTTAATAATTGTTATTTTCCCTATAGGGGTTAAATTACGTCTAGACCAGCTTCCTAGAATCTTTTTGATAGAACTCATTTTATCGTTATAATTCTTGCTGATTGTTTCAGCTATATTAGGATAAAACCAGATTCCAAGTAGTTTAAAACCTCCGGGATCCCAGTTTATCCTATAGTGAGGACAGAGATTGACAGTGCTTCCTTTATTCTGTCCAATCCACACTGCCAAGGACTTGTGAATGTTCAGGCGCAGCCCAGAGGAGTTGGAAAATTGATTCAGGAGGCCCATGGCTCTTTCTAGAGATTCACGTGATCCGTCTAGGATAAGAGTGGTGTCGTCTGCGTATTGTAATATTTTTATCTCAGAGTTCTCAATTTCTATTCCTTTGATTGATTTATCTTTTTTTACAGCAAGAGACAGAGTCTCTGCGACAAGAATGAAAATGTAGGGGGATATTGGATCCCCCTGTCGACAACCCCGTTTTAGTTGAAAAAAATCAGAAATGTACCCATTGTTCATAACACTGCTTTTTGAGTCCTTCTGAAAAATCTTAATCCACCGAGTTATATCTATTCCGAAATTAAAAGACATGAGAGTTTTTTCTATGTAGTTCCACGACACGGAGTCAAAGGCCTTTTCAAAGTCGATTAAGAAAAGCAGTCCTGGAATACTTTTTTCTTCGGTGTAATCTATCAAGTCGAATAAAAGTCTCGTAATTTCCCCAATAAACCTCCCCTTCATGAAACCTTTCTGTGTTTCGTCTATTAATGAGGGTAAAACTGTTCGGATTCTATATGCTATGCAGGTTGATATAATTTTATAATCTACGTTTAAAAGAGATATTGGGCGCCAATTTTTTATGAATTTTCTATCTTTGCCATCCTTTGGTAGACAAGATATGTAGCTCTGTTGCTGTAGATGCGAAAGAGTTCCTGTTTCAAAAGTGTGTCTAGCCGAGCGTAGAAGAAAAATCCCAATTTCCTCCCAGAAGAACAGATAGAATTCAGATGGAAAGCCATCTGATCCTGGGGATTTATAGCTTTTCATCTGTTTAACTGCATTGTTTAATTCAATTAGTGACAGAGGACCTTCGCAAGAGGTTTTTTCAACATCAGTGAGTTTCACAGAGTGATTGAGAAAAAGATCGTCACTCCTTTCATTTAAGTTTTCTCTTTCTGAGTAGAGTTTACTGTAAAAACCTTTTATTTCGTTTAGAATTTGATTTTGGTCTTGAATAACTTGAGTTTCCGTTTCTAGTTCAGTTATGGTTTTTCTTACGTAATTTTTCTTTTCCAAGGAACAGAAATATGCGGAGTTTTTTTCACCATTTTCGACCCAGTTAGCTTTCGATCTAAGTATGGATCCTTCTATTTTCCATTTCCGAGCGTCTTCCAGGTCCCGTTTTGTCCTCTCTAGTTTATCTTTAATTTCGTTTTGGTTTTCGTTCGTTGACTCACATAAGTCTTTTTCTCAATTTAATATTTCTGTTTCCAGGTTCTTCTCTCGGGCGAGTTTTTCTTTCTTTTTTGCCACCGAATATGGTATGGTTACACTTCTTACTATTGTTTTAAGAAACTCAAAAAAACTTTGGTCGCTGATATTCAGATCGACATTTTCCCGGTCGTTTACGTCACCGGACACATAACATTGTACCATTGCATTATTTATTGTTTCTTTTACTAGCGTTACATATTCGGGGTCGTTGAGAAGCATGGTATTAAACTTCCAATACCCAGGTCCTCGTGTTCGGCGTGCAAAACAGTAGCTAAGGGTTACAAATGAATGATCAGACCTATATGAAATTCCTATGTCAGATTTTGCGCCTAAAAAAAGTATATCCTCCGATATCAAAAAGTAGTCCAGACGGCTTTGCTTGATTCCAGTACTAGTATTTTGACGCCAGGTAAAACGGCGAGAGAACGGATGTTGGTCTCTCCAGATATCAGTTAAGCCTAACTGCAGTTTTTCATCGAGGACTCGTAATCGTGCCCTCGGATTATTCAATTTGACGTAATTTGAAGTATCAGAGGAGAAATCTTGTACTAGATTCCAATCACCACAGATAATTATCGTTTCATTTTCCATTTCTTGAACAGCTTGAAAGAGACTCGTGTAAAAACCGGGGTTGTCGACATTAGGTCCGTATACGTTTGCAAGGGTAAATTTAGTGTCAGATATGGTTAAATCCATGACAATAAATCTGCCATTGTCGTCTTGTTTCGATTTGTTAACGGTGACATCAAGAGTGTCACGGAACAGAATCGCGACACCGGTACTATTTGATGTTCCGTGGCTATAGAAAGGTATGTACTTTTGCCCCCAGTCTTCTTCCCAGCTCACTTCTGTATCCTGGCAGCCATGGGTCTCCTGAAGGCAGATAATTGAACATGTTTTCTTTTTCAGCCAATGAAAAACGTCGACGCGCTTCCTTCGATCAGAGTGAAGTCCCCTGACGTTCATTGACAAAATAGTTACGTCACGGAAACTGATAATGCATACATATTTTTAAGATTGAAAGTGGAGTTCAGGAAGATCTTTCTGATAATATCGAGTAACTGGAGTAAAGTATCACACAACATGCTTTAGACAAAAAGGAAAAAAAAAAACAAAAAACAAAAAAACAAAAGAAAAAAAAGCAGAAGGGTATATAAGACTTCTGCAGTTGGAGTTTTGCCCCACCCTTAAGCCGAGCGTCATCAGAAAAATATATGTGTGGATTAAGAACAATCGACATTTTCCCCGTACGGCCAATCAGTAAACATACATTGGTTCATACAAAAAAGAGAGCCGTAACCGAAAAGGTTAGACTAACACACAAAAACACATTATATTAACATTAGACTGGAATAATCGAACATGCAAGTTTCAATTTTGAAAGGGTTAAAATATTCAAAACACTGAATGTTATTGACATGCATCAATTGCAGCCATATGCGAGAGGTGTCTTACTATGCTTAACAACACAGCAGTTGAATGATATTGTCCGAATGGAAGAAAAGAAAAAATAATAATAATAAATTCATGCAAACAGCAGCTCTGGCATTATGCAAAGCAGTATTCAAGCATTTGGTTTTGGAATGACCATGCAAAGAAAAACCCCCAAAAACTTACATAGATTCGCCTCCGTGGTCCCTGAGATGAAACGCAGGACGCATAAGAAATGATGCAGGTATGTCATTGGCAATATAGCATGTAGAACTGAGACAAGGGTACCGAATGAAGATGTCCACGTGCAAAACATGATATATTACGTCATTTTAGCTCCGTTTACCACATACAGGTATGAAAAGGGAAAAGAGTCCTTAATTTACAGCAGTGGTCAACCATGGGCTATGAGTAAGTTATGGATTGATTTCCTGGGTTCAGTTTGTTTTCAATAGATATTTTCTGACCGAGCAAAAACCAGCAAGCAGGCTACCCGAGTCCTGTCGTAAAAAAACCGCTGAACGGACCTATAGTGCGCGGGGTCTGTTCTGATTTCATGCAATCGGTCTTTTTGGTTTTAAACACAGGCGTATATGGCGGGGAAAACAAACGCTGCATAAAAGGATTAAATACCAGTAGCTTTCACACAGACTAGACGAAAGGTACATGCAAACAGTGGGCATCTCCAATACTGACCTTCATGAAAAGGAATCGTTTTAAACGATTCTGAAATCTACATCTCAAATTGTTATCGACATTCAGTGTTCTTAGCGATAGCACCGTTTAAAAACCGTGGCGGAAATGAGCATAATGGAGCACCAAACTGCTGGAATGAGGATTGGAGTAGATTTGCTTGTCCGAAATGGAGCCGTACAATGTACCTGAAATTACTCGAGCACCGAATATATTGTGAAAAAATAACAATAATAATAAAAATAAAAATTCGTGTTTCAGTGTTGCCCATTGGTTGTTTTATACAGAACGGAGGAGTTTTGAATAGGATACACAAAGGTGGGTGCTCGATTTTCTGTATACAGCTGAGCATGTTTTCTTGGCGGCATTGCATAGGGGTTCCCCAGTTGTTTTAATTATATGATCTGACAATAGACAAATCACAAATAATTCCAAGTTATCAAAACTTATTTATAGTTCAAATAGAGAAGGAATAGCATTTAATGTCTTGCTCAGCCATAGTTCAGTCATATCGCGACGAGCCAGTCACAATTGTCCACCCTGTGCTTGATCTTTCCTTTTTCCGCTGAGCGTCCAGTGACACAAGTTCACTTTATTAAGTTTATTGTGTTCAAAACTCGTCATGTCTCTGGGTAAGCCTGTAACTAATACTCGTATAAGTAGTCTATTCCCCTGGAACTACCCTGCGATGTCCGCATAGCCCCTCTCCCACGGGGGTTCTGAATCCGTCTACTTCCTCTCCCGCGGTTTACCTGGCTAACGTATGTGCCCGTTGTTGTACTTCGAGCCACTCTATCTATATCGCTTACAGACTTTACAGGGTGTATCTCTCCACTGGTTGACTTCATCAGGATTTTTCCATTTGAAGACCAGGCCTCAACTCCTTCCCTCGATATCGCATTCATGAGGAGGCCCTGGTTTCGACGAGTCAAGTCTTCTCTTATTACGAGTTTCGTCCCTTTTAGAGCCCGCCTTTTTGCAATTGCCTCAAGCTTGTGCCTTCTCCTAATGAACTTAACAATGACAGGCCTAGGGGTGTCAGGTATTTTTTTTCCAACTCGGTGTGCCATGTCAATGTCGTCGATGTTAACTTCCATAGATAGTTTGTCATTCAGAATGTTTTTCACCTTTTCAGCACAGTCCTGCCACGTTTCTCCCCGCTCTTCCCCAGCAATACCCCAGACCCGTATACTTGCCCGTCTTGTGTATTGTTCAAGTTCATTAAGTTTTTGTTCGTCGTCTTCCAACCTTTCGCCTAAGTCTTCAGTAGTGTCAGCATTCTTCGCCAATTTGCTTCTAAGGTCGTCATTTTCTTTTCGTAGATTGAATACATCTCCCTCAAGAACCTCGATTTTTTTCAACAGACTCTTTGTTATTTTGTCCTTCATGTCTTCCAGCGCTCTATCCATATCTGTTCTGGAGACTAAGTCTGCCTTCAGTGAAATCAGTTCATTTTTTGTCACCATTGCTGATTTTAAGTCACTTATTACTGAGGTGAGGTCTTTTAAACTTCGCTCTACATTTAAAGTGTCGGGTTTGCTATTGTCAGCACTAGGGGCTGCACTATTTGCAGCTTTTATTTGGAATGTAGAGTTGTGTTCGGCCGACTTGTTTTCCTTGGCTTTTTTCTTATCTTGTTTGCTAGTGCTAGGTTTGGGGGGAAGGTTCGGTTTTGGCGTGCTGGTGTCGAAAGACGACTCCGAGGAAGAGTTGAAAGGCATATTGCGTTTAAAGCCTGAAACTGGTTGATGTGCCATAAAAAAATATATGATCAAAAAGGACTGAGAAAGCTCAGTTCAAAAGTCGCATGCAATGTTATTCACCTACAGTTTCATGTACTCAGTAGTCCTACTCACGCTCACAGTGTGTAGTGGTTGCACGGGATTTTCTCTGACACTTGGATTCGGGTGGGGCCCTGTTCTCGTCAGTGATCCATCAGTTTTTTCTCCAAAATCATGAAAAAATCACCTGGAATCCTTCTGAAAACGTCTCCCGTGTGATAAGACTCCTTCAGCACAGTAAATATTCCATTTTATCGTTCACAGTTCGTACAAGATACTGAAAAAATCACTTTCAATTGGAGCTCAACAAGAAACCGACCCTCTCTCCCCGCGCATGCGTATCTCCTCCTCTCCTGATAAGTATAGGTTCCCGACCCCATTCAGGTACGTAAAATCCCCTAAAATTCAGGTAATTTAGCTTTAATTCATTATTGATATACCTGACTTTCAGGATGATCCCTGGATTTCAGGTAAAATCCCTGAAATTGAGTTGTGGATGTGCATCCTGATCAGGATTCAGGATTATTCCCTGAATATTTCTGAGAGTGTATATAATATTTCTGAGAGTGTATATAATATTTCTGAGAGTGTATATAATATTTCTGAGAGTGTATATAATATTTCTGAGAGTGTACGGCCTGGACTAAAATGTATGACAGAACATCTATTATCAAGTTTGAGAAAAAAAAATCATCAGATTAGACCGTGCACATCTACACGGGTAAGCCTGTAGCAAGTAAGTTTCAAAGTTATTCAAGAGGTGCTGACCCTGACAAAAATGTAATACACGTGGCGGACATGGGTAAAGCGCAATACGTGTGGCACAAATTATTAGAACGCCGTAAAGTAAGATACCATGCACATCTACAATACACTAAGTTTCAAATATTTGAAAATCGAGGACACAGGTAAAAGAACTGACAGTGCACATCTGCATAGTACTAACCATCTTTCGTGCAAATTGTGAAGCTGTGCATCAAATAGTAATCGAGAGATACGGGCAAAACAAGAAATTGTTAACTGATTATGTTCAGAAATCATCACCACAATCGGGGGGAGGGGGGCTAATTCTGTCACACCTATATTTGTTTTTTTACGTGGCACTGTTCGCCTGTAAGCTTACAGCTATTCGCGCAGACTGGTTTCGCTCATATTTTGCTCAGCTTCAAACCAATTTTGAAGAAACTTGGCATCATTTTTGGTGAAACACCCCCACATGAATGTCTCCAAAATATACATGTATATATGGGAGATATAGTAGAGATGCTTCCGTGACTTAGATAAAATTAATCGAACGTTTATATCGGTACGAAATAACATTGTATGTACGACCTTCTTATGCATTTTAGTCGTATACCAAATTTGCTTCTGGTTATCGTTTATCTTCATATGTTTACAGAGAACAATAAGAATTGTTTTCACCTCAGATTCAACTATTTTGCACGAATGCACTACTTCACGACCCTGTTACTCGAGAATCATGAGACTCCGTGCCTTGAAATTTTTCTATATATATAATATAAAAAGTTGTACTTCCTGTCAATTGAACAATTTCTTGTAGTGGAAGTATTTTATTTGGGCACTTCTGTTTTGCACCTGACCTGGGGCCATTTACCCATCTAAAGATACCGAATGAGATTTTCTTATCGAAAGCTCGCTCTTTGGACTTTTCCAGTTTTTCCGTGAGTTGAAAGTGCGAAAACACGAGTGACCGCATCCGGCTTCCATAGAATTGTACATATTTTGCGTATCCGGATCTTGAGTCGAATCAAATTAACTTGTTTACATCGCATCGACACGGTACCAAGGTACACGGTATATATTCGTGACACGCACGATCCCGCAAATACAGTCAAACTTCAATACAGTGACTGCTTTGTTGACATCATATTCTCCGTCATCCATAAATAATTTCTGCTTCCATATCATTTGCGTACACTTCGCCATCCATAAGATGGTTTGCGAATCATGTGTCTCCATTATTGCGGAGCGATATCCGGTACTTTACCGAATTCTGTTCGGCCTTCATCCGGCGGAGAACAGACTCGAGAAATCTGATAAATTACAGGTGTTCATACCACTTCTGAAAAAGATATTGCCTTGGCTTACAAAATATATAGGTATGTATAACTTTCGTATCATCCAAGAGGTGTGGTGGATCCGAAATTTTGAACAAGTAGTTCATCACATGACTCGAAAATGGCGAGTTACGTTGGGGTTACGTCGGTAGACTTTAGCTGATTGGCTGACGAAGTCACGTGATATTGATTTATGGAAATTCCCTCTGGCAGTTGCCGAAAGTAGGCTGAACATGGATACACACGATCCCAGGGTCAGTCTTACCGCGTACAGATGACCGAGATGGTTACAGGTTGCTTCCATATTAGTAATCTGACCTTATTATTCATATTATACTATATTATCACCCAAATCCAAGTCCACATATTTGATTGTCACCAAACTTGGAGTGAAATATAGTCATCAGATACGACATTCAGTATGCAACCGTCGTCCATAAAAATAATTCCGCGCCAATAAGTGAAAAACATTGTTCGTATGACAGCTAGCAACAATTCCAAATATGCATGAAATGAAAATAATGAATGAAAAAATCACCTAGGAATTTTTCCTGCGGGAGATAATCAATTTTCAATGATCGCAATGGGACATCAAAATGTCAACCTGTAACCACCTGGGTCATCTATACGCTGTAAGACTGACCCTGGGATTGTGTGTATTCATTTTCCCCCTACTTTCGGCAACTGCAAGAGAGAATTTCCTGAAATCAATACCACGTGACTTCGTCAGCCGATCAGCTAAAGTCCACCGACGTAACCCCAACGCAACCCGCCATTTTCGAGTCATGTGCTGCCCTACTTGTTCAAAATTACAGCTCTACAACGTCTCTTGTGTGATACGAAAGTTATTCATACCTATATCTTTTGTAAGCCCAGGCAATGTCTGTTTTCGAAGTGGTATGAAACCTGTAATTTATCAGATTTCTGCAGTCTGTTCTCCGCCGGATGACGGCCGAACAGAATCCGGTAAAATACCGGATATCGCTCCGCGATAATGGAGACACACGATTCGCAAGCCATCTTATGGATGGCGAAGTGAGCGGAAATGATCAAAATGTGTGTTTGCTTTTTTTTACATAAAATCCTCTCCATTGGCAGGTATTCGTTTAGCAAAAAGAACAATCCTACTCCCTAAAAAACTTGAGTGACACGTTCACTCCGCGGGGCTGCAGTCATCCCTTATTCGAAGTAAGAGCCGAAATTCACCCCGCTCAAATTGAGTGAAATTCAATCAAGTTCGAGTGAAATTAACTCAAGTTTGCAGTGAGTTGATAACTCACACAGGTTGAGTGAAGTTGATTTCACTCAAGTTGAACTCCCTCAAATTCAGTGAAATATTTCACTCAAATGCTTGAGTGGAAGGAATTTCCACACACTTGAGTGAAATTTCACTCAAATGTTGTTAGCGATTACCATGCGAGTGGAGAGAGGGAGCCCCTGTTAAACTTTCTACATCGCATCCGACCCGACATGAATTAAGAGCGGACACTCCGTGAGTTTATAGCCTATCAAATTGGGGTCGTTTTGAGCCTATTCCATACACCTCCGAGTAGAGGATCATGGGTAAATTTCAAATGCCGGCGTGATTAAAACATTCGTTTTTGTCGTTTTTCAGAATGTTTGCCTTTTTACGTATAAAATGCTCAAAAATTATTTTATTTCACTTCAGATTATAATTTCATAATTTATTTGTAAATAAGATGTTGAATATCGGAAAATTTGACAGAGAATTCGACCAAAAATTCATTTATATAATATGATGTCACTATGGCGTCATCAAAGCATGCAGCCATGTTGGATTTAAAAAAAAGTGTAAGCGCTTGACACCAAGGTAGTGGACTCTTAGCTCATAGAGTGAGAAAAATATCTTGGGGGAAGGAGGAGGTTAATGCCGCCATTTTGTATTTACCGAATACGATTGTGCTATTAAGAACTAAAAAAAACAAAAACATATAGCAATGTGTCAAGTAATTATGAAACCATTGAATTTTCAAACAGATATACATTGTATATATATGACCTTCGTATTATGTCACCGTGAGATATTGCACGGAGAAGAAAAGTTAACAGACAGACAGTCGGACAAACAGCCCTCAAAAGTAATAGGCTTATCACAAACCGTATACATGGACTGGAAATCTTAACAAATTAATATTTTAATAACGCTCTTGGGGAGCTTTGATAAGATATTAATTTACATAGGTTTTACTTGATTTTTTTGTCCCACAACCTTTTTATTGCGATAAATTCGAAATGTTTGCATAGAACACGGACAAGAAACTTGCTCACACGCGTTGAACCTGACGTATACAAAACTGAATTTAAGCTAAAAACAAGTACTAATATTACATAAAATCCCAGTCTTAAACATCTTTATTTATTTGTATATTTCCATCATGCTGGCTTAATATGTTAAACCTGTAGGTATTTAACTTCAACATTTTCATATCATTATAACCCTTAACCACATTGATGCAGGCAATAACACATGATGATCCTAAATCGGGGTGGTCTATCATCAGACATCCTCCATTACTGTGGGCGGCCGTGGTTAATCTTGCACCGTCGTAATTTGGTAATTTAATAGTGTTTAACCGAGCTCTCTGCCATATTAACCCGACTGGTACGGTGTTGGGAGAATTAACACGCTCTAACGAGGAACACAGCACGAACAAACAGACAAGAATTATGTCATCGTCACGGGGTTATTAGGATTTGTGCAATGGGAGGAAAAGTGACACCAAAAGTCTCGCATACAGCACTGTACGGCTACAGTATGACGAATTGCCGAAGTCGACCCAGTCATCCAATGGACTTCTCTCGGTTCAATACTTTGACAACGGTTTACCCAGCGTACCGACGGGTGAACCGTCGCGTTACACCCGACGTACATTTGTGGTTCGTACTTTTGCTCTCCTGGCTATGTCTACAATATGGGAAATATTTTGAATCAGTGATAACTGGACGATTATCAACTTGAAATTGCCAAAATCTTCATAAATGTAAGCGAAATGGCCCGTTCTTGGAATAGTAGGATAATTTGATTTATGTATAGAACATTTACACCAGTTATCAATTCAAAATATATAAGCAGGAGAGGAAAGTACGAACCACACAATTTTTACTTCGCCTGGAGCCACGCGTCAGTGTACCTTTGCCTAAAAATTCAATCGGGAGCAGTTTTTTCACTGTCATTATTGAAATGGGCGGTGGCGGGGTGGGTGGGTGGATTTGTGGGAGGGGGTATGTGAGTGTTCTTGCAAATACTCACACTTCTGAAATAGCATGTTTCCTCGACAGTTAAAAATGTACACTGTTGAGAATCGAAGAGGTACCGGTACCGCTCTCTCAAAACTACTGTACACAAAGTACACACAGTGTGTCAAAACTTACCATACACAAACGTGGTGTGTACACTTCATACACTGCTTTGTGGACTTCTCCAAGCAAATTATTCTGAAAGTATACATCGATGTGTACAAGACTGACACAAAAGTGTGTATCAAAGGTTCACACCGCTGTGCATGATAATTTTTGACACACTTTGTGTACTTTTTGTACACAGTAGTTTTGAAAGTGCGGTATAGTTGCATGCAGTTTAGCGTTGGGATCGTCCTGTGTGGGTTGCTTCTTAAATTTGGAAGTTCGAAAGGCAGATGGTTTATCGTATCATACCATCGACAAAATATTGAAAGAACAAAAAATTGAGAGCTGACATTCCGTGGCTTTATAGCTTTAATTCATATTGGGGTCATTTTAAGTTGATTTTATACCCCTCTGAGTACAGAATGATGGGTAAATTTATAATGGAGGCCATTAGGGTGAGATTGAAAAGTTGCGTTTTCCTCGTTTTTCTTCCCATTTTTTGCGGGGTTTTTTTTCACGCTTCCAGACAAATTTCACACAAGACAATTATTTCCTAATTTATCGTGCTTGTTTTTCTGCGGAGAACGTATCATTGTAATGAAAAAAAATGGAAAATCGGGCCGAAAAATTCTACCATAATTACATTTATGGAATATGACTTCATTGTGACGTCATGAGGAAGACAATATGACTTCATTGTGACGTCATGAGGAAGACAATATGACTTCATTGTGACGTCATGAGGAAGACAATATGACTTCATTGTGACGTCACGAGGAAGACAATATGACTTCATTGTGACGTCATGAGGAAGACCATCTTGGATTGGCTTTTACAAAACTGAAGTTTTGCCCTCAGATGAGTATGAAAATATTTAAGAGGGGAGGGGGGAATGGACCATTCCTAGGCTGGCCCAAGCCAGGAGGGTTAAAAGAAAAAAGTCTGATTTTGTAACTACCGTCCTAAACAGTCATTGAATTTTTCTTCAGCTGGCTATATCTTTCTAGACTTTTTTTTTCATAACACAGACAAATTAAGAATTATATGAATGAATGAATGAATGAATTCATAACACAAATCGAACCATACACTAGTTAAACGTGCAAACATGGATGCACAAGACAGACGGTTAAAAGAGCTACAGAATAGATATTGATTAAAAGAGAGAGAAAAAGGTTACAATTAATACAAAACAAACAAGAGCCCAAAGGGCTTCAATATACGCCCGTATATCTGGAATTACATTGGTCCAAATTTCAAGGTTGTTTAATCGCCTTGATTCCAATTGGTAGCTAGCAATCCGGAAAAAGGTCTACAATTTTGTGCTTCTGAGAATGTAACATATCACATCTAAAATTGAATGATAAACTAAAATGAGCTTAACTCTTGGAAACTAGGTGACCTTGGAGCAAGAACCGAGAGCTCACATATCCCACAATGAAATCGACAATAGTCAAACACAAGAAAATAGTACTTTTGCTGCAAATGGATTTCTTTCAGACGAGAGAATTTGTCATGAAGGAAGAAGAAAGTGATGAAGTAAACCTTTGTTCTTGAGTTGATAAACGGGTATGAAGTTCATAAAGGACCCCTCTCCACGTTAAACTAGTAAATGTATGGTTTCTATTTCACAACAGTTTAATTAAATGTAGCTGTTTCAAACATGGGAGACAACTCCACAGGACAAATGCCATATACATGTAGGGGAGAGAACTCTGAATAATCTACCCTAACACATATAGTCAGCTAAACTTGATTCAATTCTGGGGGACTGTGACCTTGACATTTGACAAATTGATGTATGTCTCCTCTTCGCCATGCGAGTAAGGTATCTGATACCATTCCATACCTTGAAACTAGGGATATCGCATGGATGAATGGACAGAACGCAACATCGCATTACATGACCTCGTCTTCGACAGGCATATGAAAATGTGACTTAATGATTTCCTGATTTTGGGGTCACAGTGACCTTGACCTTTGACCTAAACTTTCGTGCATGACACATCGTCTTCCGTCAATGTATCAATGGACACAAAAAAAGATTTTTATGAATTTTATGATTTTGGGGGTCAACGTGACCTTGATATTCGGCCTTGACCTACATTTTGGTACGTGACACATCATGTCCCCGTAATGTATCTACTGACACAAAAATAAAGTACTTTTCAAAGATTTCTTGATTCTGGAGTCACAGTGACCTTGACCTAAATTTTAGTACATGACAAACCATCTCCCCGTAATTTCTCAATGGACACAAAAAATCAAGATTTTTAACAATTTCACGATTTTTGGGTCACAGTGACCATGACATTTGACCCTGACCTACATTTTAATATGTGACACATTGAGTCCCCCTAATGATTTCCTGATTTTTCATTCACACTGACCTTTGACCTCTGACCTCGACCTACATTTGGCATGCAACACATCGTTTCCCCCTAGGGCATCCACTCGCCAAAAATTAGAACTGTAGATGTAAAACTATCAATGATCAATGATTTCCTGATTTTTAGGCAACAGTTACCTTTGACCTCTGACCTCGACCTGAATTTCGGTACGCGACACATCGTCTCCACCTGATGTATCCATTCACAAGAAATTGCAACTGGGGATGGAAAACATCCAGAGATGTAGACCGGACACGAACACTTCACTGATTTCTTGTTTTTGAGGCCAGTGACCTTTGACCTCTGACCGCGACCTTCATTTTTGTACGCGACCCATCGTCTCTCCGTAGGGTATTCACTCATCAAAAATTGGAACAGTAAATAGAAAACTGTTCTAGATATAGACCGGACACGGGGGACGGACAGACGTCCGGACGAACGGATGGACGGACAGACGGACGGAAACCGCCATCACATAATACGTCCGCCTTTTTGGCGGGCGTATAAAAAGAACAAAAAAACACACGACTTACAATAGTACATGTAATTTACATAGAGTTGGCCATATCGTTGGTTTATCTTCATCTTGGTACTTATTGTACGAATTCAAAACAACCATACATATAATGTGCCACATTGTCGCCAACGCCACAGCTATACCCTACGCTAATACTCCGGCAAACGCATGTCTCCGGTGGAGCGAGAATGAATGAATGAAAATTCATCAATTTGACCAGTAAATAATGGGGAAGATCCAAATTCATTTAAGAAACGACTACATGTATCACTTTCGTTGTGTACGGGCCTATATAAAAATTGTATGGTATCCTATATGCAAAGGAATTGATTGATGAACTAAAGGACATAGCGCGGTTTAGTGAGGGTTTGGTTCCCATGAGATGCGGCTTGGATTGCCAAAATGAAATATCGCGTAGGAAAGAGGTTTTTTCAGTTAGTTTAAATCATATTATCATGTTGTATGGTCTAAGTATTATCCAGGCCCTGGATATTAGGGTTCAGAGTAACAGCATCTTGAAGTAGTGTATGTGTGTAATATCGTCTATTTCGTGGTGAACACCGAGGTGAACAGCGCACTTTCCTCTCCGTAAAATTATGAAGCCAGTCCAGGAGCAAGTTAAACTTCACCCCGATATACTCACAGGGGCTCGTTACCGTTGTTAATTGGTTAAAATAGGTTGATTATAGGGGGGGGGGGGTCGAATTACCGACCTCGACCCCCCCCTATAATCAACCTATTTTAACCAATTAACAACGGTAACGAGCCCCTGTGGATATACTAGTCATGCCAACAGTTACTTGTTGCCCAAAACTGGCTTCATATGGCTACACCGAGAAAAGAGTGCTGTTTTCTCGAAACAAAGTTCAGTTTTGCACAAATACATTATTTCCAGATGTTGATATTCAAAATGCCTAATATTCATGGCCTGGAAATTACTCAGCTCATGCGAAAAGATAATATTTTCCTTCGTAAGCGATATTTCATTTTTGGACTCCAAACCGTACCTTATGAGGCCAAAACCTCATTAAACCGCACCACGTTTTTTTATTCGTGATCCGACCGAGAAACTGACGAATGGAAAACAGTATATTACAGCCCACGAGATAACTCTGACTTCAGGAACTCCGTAACACGCACCAAATGATACCAGTAGGCCTAATATATATATACTCTCCTGATTTGTGAGCAAATAGAAGTTGGAGTATGAATGAAACGAAACCCCTAAAGTGCACTAATTTGTTGGACCAAATATACATGTTTGTCATCCGAATTTGTAAAACAATACTGAGATATGACCTCAATACGCCAGGCTCACACAATACATGTATGATGTGAGAACGGTGATGGCAAGTAAGGCCATGAATAAAATTATTAGTTTCCGGAATAACAGAATACCGCAGGATGAATTATTTAGGATAATCATAACCTAACAGTCGTCAATTTGAATACGATAAGCTGTGGTTGAAGTTAATAACTTTCAGCTAAAATTTTATTTTCCCCTCTGATTTACGGGAAGATCTCAGTAAAGAGGTATGTGGGGTAGTTGTGGTTGTCGAAGGGGGGCGAGGGAGATAAAGGCCAATTAAATTAACGTGGAACTCAATTAAAAAAGTAATATTTTTGGGATGTATCATCAGTCGGTGGCGGGGCAACAATCAATTTATTTGGTGTCGACTGAATAGGAATGTAGATATGATAACCTCATCTCGTAAAGTACTCATTGACCTTCTTCATTTATTTTGTGTTGTCCTTAAATAGGCTGAGCAGTGATTTATAGCCTTATCTTAGAATTATACTAACTCCATATGATCCAATATAGTAACAATTGCTCCACACAGTCAGATTGGTATTTTTAGAGGGGGAAACCCTCACAGAATAAGGTTTCAACGTTCAGTATACAGATGGCGTGCATATCTGTAGTTAATAAATTATATTTATATTGTTATCTATACAAGTACACTTTCCAAATTATCTGGTCACTGCGTCTCAACAAGTATAGGTCGAGGTGTATTCGACACATGAATATTCAGTGAAACATTTGGGGTTACCGTACTCAATTCAACCCAAGTCATAGTACCTCGCGCATTAAATGGTGTAGGGATTTTACAGCTCTCAGCTATAAACCGTGATCCGCCGCACGTGAGGCACACCACATGCTATAGGATGTGTTTCCGCTCACATAGTCCTCGTAGTATTTCTCCCTTATCAGGAGATAATCGGAAGATAAAATATATATCCAAATGAAATGGAAATTCCCTTGAATATTCCCCCGGAGGATCTCTTTTAATTTGAGGTGTTTCTCCTGGTTTTTCGTCTAAAGCTGATCTCCGTGGTAACGAAAGTCATACAGCTGACATGCGCTGTTCGGAGTTTCCGAGTGATGCTGTGCTTTCAACATGGATGCCAATATGGAATCCTAGCAGTGCGTTACGAGGTACTGATGCACTACATTATCCGAGCCCTCACCTGTCGATCCAATATTCTTGGGTCAAAATCTTATTCGACCCAATAAAATTGGGTAAGGTACGTCGATGAATAAACAATGTTGGGTCAAATGCGAGAATTTGTTTATATATAAATTCGACCCAATCATTGTAACAGTGTATTCTGATACAGAGATTCATCCCCTGAGCATAGTCCTTCGGCCTATATGTTAATAAGATTGTGCTCATACTGGCGTCGTCGGGTCTAATCAACTGATGTTCTGAGTAGGTATTCTTGCATTCTATGAACATTTTCCCTGTTCCGTCGCTTACATTAGACGCGCACAAAACACAAATTTCCATCTGATAAGTTCATTAAAGTTCTTCGATTTGTTGATCAAGTTCTCTTAAGCCATCGTAAAAGGAAAGAATGTCCGTCAGGAAAAAATGTCCGGCCCCGCATTTACAACCTGGCAAGGATAAAACTTCCATGACTTGTAACGAGGTGAGACATTATTGAGGTAAGACATTATTGAGGTGAGACATTATTGAGGTAAGACATTATTGAGGTAAGACATTAATGAGGTAAGACCCTATTGAGGTATGACATTATTGAGTTAAGACACTATTGAGGTAAGACACTATTGAGGTAAGCCACTATTGAGGTAAGACACTATTGAGGTAAGACACTATTGAGGTAAGAGATTATTGAGGTAAGACACTATTGAGGTAAGACACTATTGAGGTAAGACACTATTGAGGTAAGACACTATTGAGGTAAGACATTAATGAGGTAAGACCCTATTGAGGTATGACAATACTGAGGTAAGACATTATTGAGGTAAGACATTATTAAGGTAAGCAATTATTGAGGTAAGACATTATTGAGGTATGACATTATTGAGTTAAGACACTATTGAGGTAAGACACTATTGAGGTAAGGCACTATTAAGGTAAGACACTATTGAGGTAAGACATTATTGAGGTAAGACGCTATTGAGGTAAGACACTATGGCACTATTGAGGTAACACATTATTGAGGTAAGACATTATTGAGGTAAGACACTATTGAGGTAAGACACTATTGAGGTATGACATTATTGAGTTAAGACACTATTGAGGTAAGACACTATTGAGGTAAGACACTATGGCACTATTGAGGTAACACATTATTGAGGTAAGACACTATTGAGGTAAGAACCTATTGAGGTATGGCAGTTTTGAGTATACAAGTATACGAGAAGGAACATTATTTTCCGGGACAAATTTTGACACCCCTGTGTTAGGGGTGGTGGGGGGGGGCAGGCGTATGGTCGATACTTGGTTTAAGTATGCATTGTCCAAGCCCTTATGTAGCTGAATAGCCCTACGTCTAGACCAGTTGTTGTCCTCAGACTTGGCTAGAGTATATGCACTGTCTCGTGATCGTTACATGATGCCTGGACCGGCCGTGTGCACATGGTCGCGTCATTCTGTGTGTTCGAATGAACATCATCAATGACTGACACACAGCACCATCTTAACATTCGATGACCATTCGTGGTCTGTGGGTATTGAGAATGTAGTACTAATATCTGTCTGTGAGACCTGTCAGATTACACCGTTCCATGCGCCCACCACCATTCCATGAAATCGCTCTCTCATGTGTATTTCACAGCCACAACTGAGGGAATCTGTTTAGCTCTTTGAAAATAATTCTTCACCAGAAACAATAATTGATACAGTGATTATTACATTCACAAAAGTGACTGACACACACACGGAGAAATGTAATTAAACTGTACAGTGTCAAGTAGTTCGGAGTGTTTGTAAAGTGATGCATCAATCGAAGTAACACTTGTTTGGGTAAATTGAAACGTTCAGTTCTATGTGATACTATGCCAAAGTACACTTTTAACCATTTTGTTTTCATTCAGTGTTGTGCCCATGGGCATTCATTCTGCATACCGCGTACACATGCATGTAAATACATTTGTACTGATGTTGAAGTATTATTATTATGCGAAGATAATCATAGTTTATACCCGTATTTATGGGATGGGATATACATACCGAAGTATATTACCCCATCCTTGAAGTTATCCGCTAACTACACTTGACTACACTCGTCAGTGTTTCAGTGCTGACGTAGAGTCGATGACTTTGCGAATAGAAAGGAATTCCCTGCTGATGAAGTATTTGAGAATAGAAGTATTTAAGAATGTATGTATCTGCGAATTGAAGTATTTGCTGTATTTGCGGAAAGATGAATCGAAAATAGGACAATTTATGGATTGAAGTATTTGTGAAGTGAGTTATATTTATGGAAAGAGATATTAGTAAATAGAAGTATTTGGTAATAGAAATATTTGGCAATAGAAGTATTATGAATATAATTAATTGACAATATAACTATTTGGCAGCCATTCAGATATAGAAGTATCTGTCAATAGAAGTATTTATAAGTAGAAAAATTTGACAATAGAACTATTTGACCATAAAATATTTGGCAATAGAAGTATTGTGAATAGAAATATTTGGCAATAGAATAATTTGGCAGTACAAATATTTGACATAGAATGGTTTAGCCATAAAGGTATTGTGAATAGAAATATTTGGTAACAGAAGTATTTGACAATAGAAGTATTTGACGATAGAAGTATGTGGTAATAGAATTATTTGTGGATAAAAGTACGCATACTTATAAGCAATTACATATTGAAATATACACGCATTTGTGAATTTAAGTATTTTTTAATATTCCTACGAAGTAGGCTACAGATCGCAAATTGTCCGGTTATGAGTGAGTCAGTGAGGCAGTCAGTCAGTCAGTCCATCCGATTCCTTTCGTCGGCAAAATAAGGAGAACCGTTGACATTAGAACCTTGATTTTTGGCATGAACGTGCATTAGGGCATTGTTACCAGCAATTTCTGAGCTGACCGAATTCTGATGAAAATTTGATTTATAATTATTTTTTTATTATTTATTGATGGCTCAGCGAGTACACTGTCATGCCCATCGGAAACCCTTGGCTGTATGTTTCACTGTATATATAACACAGTACAAAATCTGGTGGGATATGCCATCCGTAATTGTTTTTATGAAATAGGAAATGCTAATTTTCCATCATTTGTTAGTGCATTTATCTACACTGCTATTACCAACTTGCCAGCCTCAATACACACAATTCAGTATATTGTTATAGATATAGGTAGACTGTGGCCTTTTACGTGTATCCTATTTCACATCCAAACATTTCATCACAGACCACATCAGGCCTCAAATTCAGGTCAAATTACCCACTGGTGGTGAAATATCCTACATCAACCAACTAAGTCAGCCTGGTGCAATAACCCAGCAGAAGAAAGAAAGATGTGGTATCATCCTTCAGATTAGTCTGTGTGAGCAACAATGATAAAAGTTTACTGAGGGTGAAACAAAGCCACGACGGCATGTTTAAAGGGTCTTAATTTATTTTCTTTGGGTAGAATTTAACTAGATAAAGTAACTTTGATCATGATGTGAAAATATGAGCACATACTTTGAGGGTTTTTTTGTACCTCTTGAATATTGACTATATATCACACTTGGATATAATTTAAACAAAAAATTACATGTGTAAACAAAATATGTCTAAATTTTTCTTGTCATTTCAAATCTTGATCCATTTTGATTCCTTGATTAGGGGATACAGAATCACTGCCACGGAGTGTGTTGGTGTGTCACAGCAATGCAATTCCGATTCACACAACGAAGCTGAGGCGGTTTAACGTTTATCAATGAAGAAAATCACCGATCAACCGCCATAGAATATAATGTGAAACAAGAAAACCGGAATAGTACATTCATCAGATTGCCGATACCCAAAATGTGTTATCTCATATATCTAGATAACAACGTGATGTAGAGACGCTATTTATTCGTCTTTGTATCGGTTATGCTCAGGAGAATGACATATAATCATTATTATCTTGTGCAGAGAAGGTGTTGGTCTTGAGTTGAATCACCGTAAACTACATAAATGCTACCTTTCTACTATAGTACTATATATACAAATTTGTTGTATTGTTGGGAAAATAATGCGATTCAAAAAGTTGTTTTGATCCTGGACAAGGGCACTGAAAACCATTAAAGAGATGTAAATGTATTTTCACACGTAAAGCTTGAAATCTACTGAACCTATATTATTCAATCTGTTTCCTTTAATTAAAAAATTGTAAAATTAAATCGGCGATCGTTATTTATTTTTGGAATGAAGGCGCATTAGGAGACTGTTACCAACAAGTTCTGAGCTGACCTACTTTTGATGAAAATTTCTGGTGATTTTTGATGAAAATCACTGGCGATTCTGACTTGGGCGGTGCCCATCATAATATAGGCAGGATTTCAACTGGGGGTGGGGATTTCCAAGAGTTCAGTTCGCGTTCGAGTCCTAATGCCTACTCCACTTCGTAGGTCCTGTGACGTTAGTCACACTGCTCATGTGAATATTAGTGAGTTCTATTATTTGGGAGTTGAACTATTTGTAAATAGAAATACAATTATATATGCATTGGAATAAATGTGATTAACTTGTTTTGATTTAAGGTGTAAAAGTAACGTATGCCGACGGCGATGGACTCATAACACTGATGAAAAATTAGAAAACAAATAAAATAAACATTCAAAACAATATAACAATGAGCTTACCTTGTTGAGTGGTAACTGGATGGTGCACTGTCAAACAGGTCAATAGAAAGAGGGTACACACCGGCCAGTATCGGCCATGATCACAAATTACAGAGACCATGCCGTCCCAGTTAAAAACAATCCCCTCTCCTTAAAACTGTGTATCACCACTATGCGTTTTCTCGCATCAGCATACGTAAGCCTGGTGGTTTACATGTGACACCGTGTAGAGTAAGTCTTTGCCAATTTACAACTCTGGAGATAAAAAAAACTGTTATATGAGGGAAAAGAACTGTTAAGTTCAGTACGAGCTGGAGGGTAGAATCCAATTTGTCGTGGCAGCAGGGATGGGGTGGCTGCGATTTAATCTGTGGTAATACTATCTCATGGACAGGGGTCCGTTTAACACAGAGCTCGTAACCCGACCCTCAAAGCTTTGTTTTCCCCGCAACCGCCAATCTCTGGAGATAATTCTATACGCAATACTCCGTGACGTTGTCAAATATACGACTCAAGTTGGTGAAATAGATATCGCAAACGAGTAAAGCGGTGTTTGTCCGTGCTTGATTATCTAAATGAGAGCGTTCTAGGCGAGAGTAATTCAGCACCATGGAAACCTAGAATTTTAAATAAACAAATGTCTCGAAACACCCCAGAATTAAGGAATCTCAGTTTGTTTGAATTAATCACGTCTTGCACTTGATAAAAGTAATTCCCGTTCTCTGTTTTCTCTAATGCTTAATTCCATCAGTACAGCTGGTATTAGTTTTTTTTTCACTCGTTTTGGAACTGAAACTTGTATATTTCCCTATTTCGACCTAGTTTACCCCAGCGTAAGGTTTTCTTGTTCTGCTTGAGAAAATGTTAATTACGGACTTGAAACAAAAAGTCATTAAATGCCGCAAACTTGTGCAAATACAACGGTTAATCAGTTCCGTTCGGCGACCCCAAACCTCCCTACACTTCTGACGGAGAAAACATGAAGCAAGTTAAACGGTTGCTGATGTGAACAACGTGAAGTAATCTTCGGGACTTTCCGGCATGCGCACAGGTGTTCATTTCATGCCACTCAAACGTGAAATTAACAAGACACATATCCATGTTCCGGGGCCGGTTCACAAGTTAATGGTACTCCCGTGTACGGTGTTTGTGAACTCTATAGGGTATTGTTAACTTGAAACACAAGAGGGGCCTGATACTGCTCGGTATTGTTCATTAGGCTACGATAGTTATTGTATTCTGTCCTGTTTTCAAAAAAATGTTGACAATTTTCAAGAAGACAGAAAGCACGTGACTATAAGGCAAATATAAAAAACTGCGATAGGTGTTAACCGTTTATTTATTCTCCTACTGTAGGAGTGAATGTCGCGATGTTTTCCGTAACATTCGCAAAAGGTCAGGGTGTCCATATATGTTAAACCACTGTTACACTCGTGAGATCTGTCGGCTAGTAGGAGGAAGAAAAAACAATACCAGCGAAAAAGTAATTGTGCCATTTCGTGTCTGGCGGCTAACAGTTTGGCCAAATATTCCGTCGAAAAATGGTATAAATACGACCTGTGGAGATTGTGTGTTGCTATTTTGGAGGCGGGTCGAGAGTGGAGAGAGGTCGAACAGTCCTCATGTCACGTTTAACTGCTTACTGAGAAAACAATTTAGAAAACAATTTCGGTCTAAAATCATGTTCCTCTGTTGACATAATTTGCAATTCAAAGTCATCGTTGGTATACATGGGTATAATTGCCTTGTGACAATGTGGTACAATGTCTACTCTAACTGGTAGAGGTATAAAGACATGCGGATATTAAATTTAAGAAAAAAACGATACAGAAGAAAAATCGAACAATAGACGCAGAAATTTATTTGTTAATGCACTCATAAAAAGTGCATGTGAAAATTTGTTTTCGCCTCCTGGGAAATATGAAACATATAGACGGGAGAACTCTGGAGATTGCGTGCTCCATTAATATATATATTTGTTCCCTATAAATTGCGTCTGTATAAATATAATAATATTCTGTCTATTGAAACAAACTGCGCATAGCGCATGCTCCACTTCACATGCCCTAAATATGTTATTCTCTCACGCTGGGGATGCAGCTAGCATATTTCACAACCTGTGAATGGTGATGCACAACTCGATAGGAAAGCAACGTCAGAGTTATTAAGATGCTACAAATTAATTGTTTGGATTTTTTTCCAGGCGTACAGAATGGCTCATTGTTTTACCACCAATACTATTCAACATATATAGGTCTACCTAAGCAAAACTATATAGGTTACTAATGTCACTTATTGAGACGCAAAAACCAAGTGTACTCTCTAAAACAAGTTGAGTGAAATTTCACTCAAGTAAGAGTGAAAATTGATCCCACTCAATACTTGAGTGAGATTTCCACTCAACTTGAGCGACATTCACTCAAGCATAAGAGTGGAAATTCATCCCACTCAAGTTGAGTGAACTTGAGTGGACTCAACTTAAGTGGTTTTAACTCAAGTTGAGTGTGAAGTAACTCGAGTTGAGTGAAAAGTAACTCTAGTTTGAGTGAACATTTCACTCAGACTTGAGTGGAACATTTAACTTAAGTTTTTTTAGAGAGCAGGCTATGATTAGCCGAACCAGTATATAAACTCCATGGCCAAATTCAGTGGTACATCATTGTTCAGCGTGAATATACAATTTTTGGCAGTGATTTTGCCTGGTACGCAAAGAAAAAATAATTACGATTTCATTATATGCTTATACAATAGCATTTTATGGATATAGTATACATCCTGCAGCCCGACACGAAAACCGTTGGTAAACCCCCCATGATGACACCAAACACTTTGGAAATTTGCTCCGCGTATCCGTCTTCATTCCACCAACCCAATTTCTACGTCACCACGTCAAACTTTCGTAGAAATTGACATCGTGTAATGGAGAGGCGCGTACTACGGTGGCCCATTAGGGCCATTGTCGTTTTCTTTCGATTTCCTATCTTCTTCTACTTTTTCTGAAGAATCCAACTTAATTTTCTAGGTTTTCTTTGTATTTTCCAAGAAATCAACTGAATTTTCAACGAATTCATATCAATATTCTGCTAATTATCCGTGTTCAAGGACGTAAAAACAGAGACAAAGTCGAAGAAAAACACACGAAATTCTTGAAAAACACCAAATATAATTTCCTCCGCGGATATGAAATTTCCTCCGCAAATATAATTAATTTTCTCCGCGGATATAATAATTAATTTCCTCCGCGGAGGAAATATATCCGCGGAAGAAGAATTTCGTAGGTTTTTCTTCAACTTTGTCTTTGTTTTTACGTCCTTGAACACGGAAAATTCGCAGAATATTGCTACGAATTCGCTGAAAATTCAGTTGATTTCTTGGAAAATACAAAGAAAACCTCAAAATTAAGTGTTTTTTTTTCGAAAATAGAAGTAAAACATAGGAAATCGAAAGAAAACGACAATGGCCCAAATGGGCCACCGTACATACCGGTTGATGGAAAAGAATGTCATGGTGATCAGTGTCCCTATTCATGTCCTTTTCTATTGCAACCAAGGACGAACACTTGTCCCGATGTGGAGAAAAATGTCCTACCTGGGTTAGAAGTTAGAAGACTCGTAGCCAACATACATTCTTAGCCTCCACACCGGCCCTATATTAAAACATCTGCGAACATTTAATACTTTTTGTTGTTAATTATAGGGCGTTAATTGCAGCACAAGTTTCACGGAGGGGTTATTATCGTAATCTGTGAAGCTCTGTGACATGTATGTGCATTTACTGTGTTTATTAGTAAATTTTAATAAACTTTATACACAACTTGGATACTGTCCTTTTGTTAAGTTTACATAATTCAGTAGTTTTCTGCTCCATATTAACGAGATCTGGTGAAGCTAACACCTGACTGTACACATATACAAGACTACAAAAAAAGAAGAAAAAAAAAAAAACAAAAAAAAACAAAAAAAAACAAACAAACAACAACAGTGGCTTGGTTAGCAGTTCGGGTGTTTTCTTCGATGTTTTTTTTCAAGAATATAATTATTTCCCACATTTTCATACACCACAATGACGGTGGATATCATAAAATGAATTTTATACGACCTACACCGATATACATCCCCCGCCTCTACTATATGTCTAGATATAAACGAGTACGAACAATTCGTTCAAATATGGGCATATTCGGAAAGGACATGCACTAGGAAAAAAATGTGTTGTTAAACACAATTTTGTGCTAAAATGGTTTCAACACAAACATTTTGTGCCGAAATTAACTCTACGTTGTGTTGAAATCAACATATCAACACCAATTTGTGTTGATTCTAACACAATTTTCGACTTTTGCGGTACGAAGGAAGTTTGGAAAGCCTATTAAAACGACTGGTCTCCGTCCTGGCGAAGTCGTCTCAGGTCGTCTTCTCGGCTGTATCAGACGAATCATGACGAGGGATGATTTTCGCATTGCGATAAACCACTGATGACCAATAAACAGTCCAGCTATCCACGCAGTAACACGTCACAGTGAATCCGTACTTCTCAAAGTACACATTGGTTTGAATTGATGATAAAACAGACTATAAAACAGCGTTTTCACACGCCATGCTAACGCTATATCATGTTGTGAAGTGTGGAGTACGCGGGCTTGATGTTGAGTGATGGTGATCGTGTACGTTAGTGACAGTGGTGTAAAATTAGGGCCTTAAGCAACACAGGTTCATATTGAGGAGGAGGAGGAGAAGGAGGAGGAAGTAAAGTCATCACCGGAAAAGCCCAACGAAAGTGATACAATCACTGAAAATGACGTAATAATTAGAAATGACTTTCAAAGAAAAAGAGGCTGTATGCAGGGTGCAGTACACAGGCAAACTTTCACCGTTCAGTACCGTTCAGTTCTGTACCAATTGGTACCGTTCAGTTTCCGGTTGGTAACCTCCAGGTAACTTGTTGGTACTGCACGGAAAGTTCAGGATTGGTACCATGAAGTCCTGACTGAACAATACCGTGCAGTTACCAATCAGTCACCACTTGGTAGTATATGCCAGGTTCTTTCCAGTTACCTACCAGTAACTGATTGGCAACCAAGTCGTAGCCACAACGATCCCAACTTTGCAGTACCATGCAGTTCTGACTTGAAGGCTACTGATCAGTTACTGGTTGGTGACCAATAGGTTATACCATAAATGAAATGTGTGGTAACTGATTGGTGACTGGTTGGTACTGTTCAGTTACTGATTGGTGACCAACTTGACAACTGAACAGTACCACGAGGGGACCTTTCCTACCAGTACCTACCAGTACCAAGAGGTACTGGCAGGTAAGCAGAAATTGGTTGGTAGCCGTTCAGTAACTGAGCAGTAACCAAGCTGTAACTGAGCTGGTACTGAAGTGTTACTGCATTGTTACCAACAGGTACCAAGTGTGGGAAATTGGGATGGTAACATAGCGGTAACTCAGTGGTAACTGATTGGTAACTGCATGGTAGCCAATCAGTAGAAAATTCATAGGATCCAACGGGTGACCAATCAGTACCCGGTTGGTACTGATCAGTTGAAGACTGAACGGTACCACAAGGGGACCTTTCCTACCAGTACCAATCAGTTCTCAACCAACCAGTAGCCAACCAGTTACTGAGTGGTACTGGTTGGTGACGGTTTGCCTGTGTATCAGGGACAAAGGGTGCATGAGAAAAAAAAAATAGAGCCATATTTCCACATGAGCATAATCATGATCATGCTAATCATCAGGTTCAAATGAGGAGGACGGAGGTCAAATGAGGTGAACGAAGGGCACAGGAGGAGAGCGAAGGTCACAGGAGGAGAGCGAAAGTCAAATGAAGAGGACGAAGATCAAATGATGAGGACGAAGGTCAAATGGGAGGACGAAGCTCAAATGACAAGGACGAAGATCAAACGAGGAGGACGAAGGTCAAATGATGAGGACGAAGATCAAATGAGGAGAAGGAAGGTCACAGCAGGTGAGGGAAGGTCAAATGGGGAGTACGAAATCAGATGAAGAAGGCGACGCGAAACGAGGAGCGAAGTATAATGTTTGATGACGTTGGTATGATCTGTATAGAATCGTTAACCCTACTACAAATGTTTCATTCTCAACTGAAATAGAACAACTAGGATAGATATATTTCCAGTCCACACTCTGCGAATGGTTATAGGCCCTACATCAAAAACAGACATTCAATATCCATCCGACAACCAAACTCAATGAACTGATAAACGTGGGGTATGTACAACCTTGATCCCCATAGAATTATTGAAATAACACAAAAGGATGACTTTGTAATACGCTATTCGACACACACACACACACGCACACCAACACACACACGCACACACACGTGTATACCCAACTAGATTCACCATGTAAATTATGTTCATATCTACATGGATTATATCACATATCATTCATCTGTTAATGGTACTTGTAAATTATTCAACCCGCGATCTAGCTTATTACAAAGTCATTCTTTTGTGATATTACAATAAATCTATGGGGATTAAGGTTATACACATCCTCGCGAACAAGTGTATCGATCGATCCGTTATGATCGATACACTGGCTTAGTTAGTTACTCGGATATAAATACACAGGCAAACCGTCACCAACCAGTACCACTCAGTAACTGGTTGGCTACTGGTTGGTGGGGAACTGATTGGTACTGGTAGGAAAGGTCCCCTTGTGGTACCGTTCAGTCTTCAACTGATCAGTACCAACCGGTAACCAACCGGGTACTGATTGGTCACCCATTGGATCCTATGAATTTTCTACTGATTGGCTACCATGCAGTTACCAATCAGTTACCACTGAATAACCGCTATGTTACCATCCCAATTTTCCACACTTGGTACCTGTTGGTAACAATGCAGCAACACTTCAGTACCAGCTCAGTTACAGCTTGGTTACTGCTCAGTTACTGAACGGCTACCAACCAATTTCTGCTTACCTGCCAGTACCTCTTGGTACTGGTAGGTACTGGTAGGAAAGGTCCCCTCGTGGTACTGTTCAGTTGTCAAGTTGGTCACCAATCAGTAACTGAACAGTACCAACCAGTCACCAATCAGTTACCACACATTTCATTTATGGTATAACCTATTGGTCACCAACCAGTAACTGATCAGTAGCCTTCAAGTCAGAACTGCATGGTACTGCAAAGTTGGGATCGTTGTGGCTACGACTTGGTTGCCAATCAGTTACTGGTAGGTAACTGGAAAGAACCTGGCATATACTACCAAGTGGTGACTGATTGGTAACTGCACGGTACTGTTCAGTCAGGACTTCATGGTACCAATCCTGAACTTTCCGTGCAGTACCAACAAGTTACCTGGAGGTTACCAACCGGAAACTGAACGGTACCAATTGGTACAGAACTGAACGGTACTGAACGGTGAAAGTTTGCCTGTGTAGCTCAAGAGGTTTTCTCTGAATCGAACCAATCAGTAAACGCGCTAAGCCAGCTCATTACGCCAATCCGCTGCGAGGTTTGCGATGTGCATTTCATCGCTGGCCAAGGTACATTGATACCAGACTGAAATTGACACCGGGAATCGAAACTTCCACTGCGAGGTTTGCGATGTGCATTTCATCCCTGGCCAAACTACATTGATGCCAGGCTGAAACTGACACCGGGAATCAAAACATAAGCCACAGGCTTCGGATACCGACATTCCAATTCCAAAGAACAAGGGGGGCGGGGGGGGGGGGGGGATGTACGAGATTGTATAACATAGTCAATCACTAAAGAACTCAGTCGAATCACCAAAAATGTCCAGGTAAATCCGGAATTGTGAAGATGGGTTATACATATCTTACGTTCATGGGGTTGGTAGAGTTGGTTGTCGGATGGATAATCAACGTATACCAATTTGCAGAGTGGGTTGAAATATGTCTATCCTAGTTGATCTGCGTTTGATATCTCCGAGGTAGAATGGTGATTCAATTGAGAACGAGTGGAGTATTTTATAGCCTTGAACTATCAAGTGATCAGTTATGGCCGGTCGACGATTCTATAAAAATTGTAGGTCACCAAACATAGCGGTAGCATACTTCTGACTGGTCAAGTTTTTGGTCGAGTTTTTTAAACTGAACGGATTTTCCTCTCAAATCCACCCTTTGTTCAACACCCTTTACCTTCGTCCTCTTTATTTGACCTATATCTTCCTCAACTGATCTTCGCTCTATTCATTTGACCTTCGTCCTTCTCATTTTACCTTCATTCTCCTCCTCTGACCCTGATCATAATGGCGTCACTGAACCTGATCCTGAACCTGATCATCTTTATGCTCATATGAGGCGAGGGCCTTAATTTTACACTACTGCAGAGGAACCTCGGTTCAAGTCCAAGATGCGAGGTGTAGTGAGCAAGACTTTAACGAGACAAAATCAAGTATACAGACGCCATGTTTGATCACCTGACTATAATTGGTCCATTCTTCAATGTAAGGATACGAGAGCAAATCAGTTGAACGAGATCATCAGTCATGAACAGAGGCTAGGGTGGTGGTTAAGATGAAGGTTGGCTGATTGTAGACTATTGTTTCTCAGTATGGCAGAAGTCAGTTTGAAGGCCGCTTGACTCGAACTCTGACAGAACCTCATTTCTCAACATTTACTCTATAATTTGAAGTCATGTCACAAACGCAAGTTTGATTTCCCTCCCATTAGCTTTCTTTCAAATATATGGTTTGGCAGATAGGTAATTTTGGTCTTCCTCGTGTATTCTATTCTGCGAAGGAAACGGCACATTTTATTTATGTCAAATATACGTGTTTGATTTTTCTTCCATTTCTTTCCACATGGAATTGTCTCCCTTAGACGGAATGTCGTTTTTAATTTTCTCTCCTTTGAAATCTTCAGGCAGTTCAGATATGTGAATTTGGTATTTCTCCCTCATTTTGCTTCGAGACAGACAAGCCATAATGAGTAGCCCCCCTTGGGTAAATAGAATGTAAGTTTCCAATATTTACTCTTCAATTTTAGACATGTCAGATGCGTTTGATTTTCGTCCTACTTTCTCCCTCTTGAACACCCGATATTTTTATTTTACTCCCGTTTTCTTCCTCTTAAATGCCTGATTTTTATATAAGTCACATCTTTCCCTCCCCTGTTTTACCCTGCGAAGGATATGGACACGCCATATTGAGTAGTCCCCATCCGTAAATAGAATGTCCATTCCCAAGATTCAGTCTTGAATTTAAGTCATGTCAGGCACGCTAGTTTGGTACTTCTCTTCCATTTTGCTTCGAGACAGACGAGCCATATTGAGTAACCCTCCCCCCACTCCCCTTGAGTAGATAGATTAACCTGTCATTTTCCAAGATATCAATTCAGATATGTCACTTGGTATTCTCCCAAACTTTGCCATGATCAGTTTTCTCTCCTTTGAATTATAGGGTACATGACAGTCACTTATCAGACAAGTGCATGTGTGAGGCACATAGTTTGCTTTAAAACGTGTTTGTTGCGTTTGGGTCACAAGCATGTTGCAAAGTAAAATACGGGGTTAGTTTAACTGGCCTATCTGACGAAACTAAAAATGCAAAGGAGAGAAAATAGAAAATGACATCCCATCTACTCGAGGGGATTACTCCATGTGGGTTGTCCGTCTGAAGGCAAAATTGAAAACTGACCTATCTGACATGAATATCTTGGGAGATGACAATCTATCTACCCAAGGGGGACTACTCAGTCTGTCTCGATGCAAAAATGGGAGAGAAATATCTGGCGTTTCTGACATGGCTGAAATTCAAGAGGAAATCTCTATCTATCGAAGATGGTTAATGTATATAGATTGTCTGTCTCGAAGCAAAATGGGGGGAAATGCCAAACTGACATATCTGACATGGCTAGAAATTAAAAAGGAGAGAAATTAGAAATGGCGTTCGATTTAAGTAAGGGAGACTACTCAATGTGACGTATCATTCGCAGAGTAAAATAGGAGAGGAACATCAAACTAACCTATATGGCATATCTGAATAGTCGGGAGGAAAATCAAACTGTCGTATCTGACATTAATAAAATCCAAGACTGGATCTTTAGGAAATGGTATTTTATCTACCCAAGGGGGACTACTCCTTATGGCTTGCCTCTCTGTTAGCAAAATGGGAGAATTACTAAATTGCCGTCACTGATATGGCTATAAATGACATTTCATCTAAGTAAGGGTGAACTCGATGTGTCCTACACTTCAGCGTTTATCGTAGAGTAAAATGGGTGAGTAGGACCAAGCTGACCTATATGACATAACCAAATATTCAAAAGAGGGAAAATGGGAGGAAGATCAAACTTGCCTATTTGGCATAACTAAACATTCAAGATTGAATCTTGGGGAAAAGGGAGACTACTCAATATGGCTTGCCTGTCTCAAAGCATAATGGGAGAGAAATACAATACTGGGATTTCTGGCATCAGAACATAATTAATTTTGTTACTTGTTATGTATTAGCATAAAAAATCATAAAAAATTCAGAAAACTCTCGATGCATAAATTACAACGCATATAAGGGAAGTGGGAAGAGGCGCCGACATACTGACAGAGCCACATGACTTCACAGTATAGTCTTCTGGTTAACCTATTCTAAATCACATACCAAGAATCTAACAATTCATGATATGTATTGTATCTCAGGTACGCTTTTATTGTACCTGTTCATGTGGCAACTTGGATGACATGACCACACGGCCCCTAGCAATCCACTTGGCATGACAATATTCATCTTGTGGGACATTAAATGGTAAAGTCTTGACAGGAGTTGACCATGGAAATTTCGAATTACCGCCATTGACAGCTGACCGGTGCTACCGAATGTCATTCAATTTGTAAACAGGGAGCCTTCTCACCCCTCGATGATCATGTCTCCATCCGCCATGCTTTCCTCAAAGTGGCACAAATCAACACCAGGAAGTACAGCTTGAAGCCTCATCTGCAATTTGAAGTATCAGATGTATCAGAAATGCTGTAACAAACAATACCCATCCCCAAACTATCTTGAGACGGCACAAATAAAACTATGCACAGATAGACATTTTACAGCCCATATACCAAGGGTACCCCCTTTATAATTTTCCCTCAGTTTGTCCCTTATGACTTAAGGCTGAGGTACAAGTAAAAAGTACAATATCTCACTAACCTGTACATATTTTTCCATCTGGTAAAAAGCACCAAGTAGACAATCCTTCTGCCTATAATAAGAAGTATAAAGCATTGACTAGATATGTTAAACACCATTTAAAATTATTTTTGTTTACTATTTTAATTCATTTTTTATGAAAATTTTCAAATTAAAACTTAAAAATAAAGAAAAATTAAATTCAAAATCTGACAAGCTGCTCATTTAGACTACATTTGGCAAAAAAAAAATGGTATAACATTCAACATATCTGAGGGTCATTTGCTGATCTCTGCTGCATAATACAACCATGAAAGTTGAAGACAGATGGAAGCTGACTTACTTAAACTGTTAACTGTTTGGTGAAACATTGAAGTGGCAACTTACAGAAATCAAGGCCTATCTTCCAATAGAGTTGAAGGCCATACCTCTGAGTCACACCGTGCGAAATACCAGAGAAACTATTTGGTGTGTGCAGGGAGGGGAGGACTTGCTATATTTGGTTCCTTGCTGCCCACAAGATCTCTAATCTGAATATGAAAGAAAAATTACAAACTCATAATCCTGGAGGTACTGAAAATGAATGAAGAGAAAGTATGTGCTATGATGCAACTGCAACTGACAATAAACACACAAAAATATGAAGCCATCTACAGTCAGATTAATTAATGACTCAGATATCAGATTTTATTTGTCTCATTGAAGTTACAAATGCAAAAGGCATTTCGGATATTCCTTGTGTGTGGAACAAACAGTTTTTACAGGTGATATAATTATTATTAATTTCATGTGGTTCCAGACTGATATGAAGTGGATTTATACATAAATGACTTAAGCATTGAAGATTTGAACCGAGGTCTAGATTTTGAAAAAAAACAACATGTAATTGTATCTATGTAAATTTCCTTTCTTCCATTTATAATATTTTGTATCTCGAAAGCTAATTTGCTCATAACTACCAGCTGTGTTAACTGGACCTCGTCATGCTTGGCATTGACTATTTGGCCCTAGCACTGACAAATCAGCCATTTTTTGCCTATATTTGCTCCAAAAGATCTCCATATTGTCGCGGAAACGGCATAAGAATACAAGAGATGTTACCTATCATTATCAGTATGATGTTTATTTCACCCACATTTGGCAAAACAAAATTAATTTTAATAATTGAAAAATTAATTAAAATTAATCAATTTTTCTTATTATATTTTATTAATAATTTAATAACTGGGCTGATCAAGTCTATAGCCACAGTGACGATTTGAAGTTCTCTGGCCAAATGTGAAAATCTATTGTGACAGGCATCAGAACACAATTAATTTTGTTACTTGTTATGTATTAGCATAAAAACTCACAAAAATTCAGAAAACTCTCGATGCATAAATCCACTTGGCATGACAATATTCACCTTGTGGGACATTAACTGTTAAAGTCTTGACAGGAGTTGACCATCGAAATTTCAAATTACCGCCATTGACAGCTGATCGGTGTTACCGAATGTCATTCAATTTGTAAACAGGGAGCCTTCTCATCCCTCGATGATCATGTCTCCATCTGCCATGCTTTCCTCAAAGTGGCACAAATCAACTCCAGGAAGTACAGTTTGAAGCCTCGTCTGCAATTTGAAATATCAGATTATCAGAAATGCTGAAAAATCACAGCTCATAAAATCCACAATGATCTGCTCTCAAAATTCTAAACATTGTAGTTCGAGGGGCTCCGATCCGGAAGTGATTAAATCTGGTCTGATGCCTTCTGGTTAGAAATTACAATCAATCTAACTAAGGGCGACAACTCGATTTGACATAACCTCCGTAGATTAAATTTCCTATGTCAGATAGATGCGTGAAGTGTGTTTTAACGTGCATTGCCGAGTGAGTCAATTAGTATGGCTGAGTCACAAGCATGTCCCTTAGAAAATGAGGGGGGGAGGGGAATCAAACTGGCGTATCTGACATGGCTAAACATAAGGAGTGAAAAATAGGAAATGACATCTACCCAAGGGAGACTACGCAATAAGACTCGTCTGTCTCGTAGCAAAATGGGTGACAAATGCCAAACTGATATATCTGACATGGCTAAAAATTCAAGAGAGAGAAATTAGAAATGACATTCCATCTAAGTAAGGGGAGCAACTCAATATGGCGTACAATTAGCAAAGTAAAATAGGAGAGGAAGACCAAACTTACCTGTCTGACATATACGAATATTTAAGTAGAATGAAATGAAACGGGCATATCTGACAGGACAAACATTGATGTTTGGCATAAAGTATCGTTAGTACTTATTATGGACCAATTTCAATTATTAACGCTAGTTTATGCCAAACTAACTTTGTAAAGTGCAAGTTGCACTTTACATGGTATCTAGAATGGAGTATGTATTGTGTGGCCTGGCTCCCTGTTTTTTCCATGCTTTAGGCGCGATGTCGTTGGAATACTTAATTAATCTTCTTTGTCCTGAATTTTATATACTAGTTGGATGGTGAATAGAATTGACAATGTTCTTCCCTTTTCACTAACTAATATTATACAGTTGTAGTAACTTCATGTCGGACATCATCACTCCTTCAAACGAGCATGAGCGAATTGCTGGTTGATCGCGCCTGCAAAGACTCCTTCATGTGGATAAAAATTAACAAAATCGAGTTGGTTCACCGCCCCTTGTTGTCCCCCGCCGCAACGCGGCCGAGGACTTTAAAATGGTTCTTGGTTCTATGTGTCCGTGCATGTCCGTGGATGTCCGTGCATGTCTGTTCGAATGATTACTTCCTAACGCTTTGTTGGATTCTTCCGAAATTCGGCATACGCATTCCTTGCGACAAGACACCAGTCGGTATCGCATTTCAGCAATATCTGCCTGAAGGTGGCGCCACTGGGTCAAAATGGATCTTGCTTCTTTGTGTCCGTGGATGTCAGTTACAGGCGATAACTTCCAAACGCTTTCTTGGATTCTTCCGAAATTCGGCATACGCATTCTTTGTGAGAAGACGCGGTTGCGTACTGGATTTCAGTAACATTTGCCTGAAGCTTCTCAATGTTAGTTTTGAATTCCATGTCGCTTTAAATGAAGGACACCATTTTCTTTAATTTGCTGTCCAGTCCTTCTATTCCACATCATATGATTTACACTAAAGCTTTTGCAGGAACCATATTTTATTTCAGATGTATGATATGAAATAGGGTACCGAACCCGTGTTAGTTTTGAATTTTGTGTCGCCTTAAATGAAGGACAACATTTCCTTCAATTTTGCTATGAAATCATTCTATTCTACATCATATGATTTACCCTAAAGCTTTTGCATGAACCATATTTTATTTCAGAAGTATAATATGAAATAACTGACGGGGAAATCTCCGCAGTACTGAACCCCTGGTTTTTGAATTTCGTGTCATCTCAAATGAAGGACAACATTTCCTTCAATTTTGCTATCAAATAATTGTATCTCACATCATATTATTTACCCTAAAGCTTCTGCAGGAATCATTTGTGTCCACACGTGTAACTTACTATATTAATTACAACTGAGTTCCTAAAGTTTGGGTGCACAATGTGCATATGATCAATTTCCTGAATTGAATTGAATTCCACCTTGTGGTTTTTCGGACTGATAGATGATGGCATGCAGTTGTCAGTGTGGTTGTTTCATTTACAGGGAGATTTCTATGGCTTTCATGTCACCACACCTACTACTATCCTCAAGAAGAGCATGTCCCTATCCCCAGGGCGCCGAGCCGCGCCCTCTATCTCCCAAACTAGCCCTCGCCCGACCCTCATATATTGTGTTTGGGCATATATATCTCCAATATATTTGGATAATTGCAACCCCAAAAGGTTTCAATTTATCAGGCACAGACCCATGTTTTTGTATTTGTAAATATGTCCCTTGTCTATAGATCTTGCTTGGAATTGTTTTTTCGTGCCAATCCACTTCTGGGTGGCGCCACCTCGGGCCAAGTTAAAATTGCGTCTCCAGACAATAACTTTTGAAAACCTTAAGGATTCTTTCCAAATTTCGTGTGGTGGTACCTTGCCTAAGATCTGGCTTGAGAATGTTTTTCATGTTGATAGGGGGACCACCTGAAAGCTAAGGTAAGTGTTTCCAGACAATAACTTTTGAAAACCTGAACCGATTCATTCCAAATTTGGTGTGTAGATACCTCGCCTCAATTTCTCGTTTGGCTTTGTTTTTCATGCCGATCCCCTCAGCTGCCCATAGGGCTGTGGGGTCTTGTCGTTGCCATGTACGTACGTCCGTCCGTCCGTCCTAGCGTCCGTTCGTCCGTCAACATGTTCTTGTCCGCTGAATATCTGCAGATCTATGAAGTCGGGCCTGACCAAACTTTGGCGAGAGCTTCCTGAATGTTGACTGATGAAATGATTAGATTTTCAGATGGCTATGATGATTTCATGATTTTTAATGTTTTTTTATTATTTATTGATGGCTCAGCTTTTGCACTGTTATCTATGCCCATCAACATGTTCTTGTCCGCTGAATATCTGCAGATCTATCAAGTCGGGCCTGACAAAACTTTGGTGAGAGCTTCCTGAATGTTGACTGATGAAATGATTAGATTTTCAGATGGCTATGATGATTTCATGATTTTTAAAAAAAAATTCTTATTATTTATTGATGGCTTAGCTTTTGCACTGTTATCTATGCCCATCGGGAACCCTTGGTTGCATGTTTCATTGTGAATTTTGAAGGTTCCCTGATACAGGAAAGCCTGGTCCATTCAAGATTCTCATTGAATGGAGGACAACATTTTTCTTTAATTTTGCTATTAAATCATTCTATTCTACATCATATGATTTATCCGAAAACTTTTGCATGAACCATATTGTGTCCACACATTGAACTGGTACAACATAATGTTTCAATTTTTGTCACCAAACATGTTACTGTACCTTGGAAATAAGTTAAACCGAGTGATTAGGAGAGCTCATTTTTAGCCGGACACTGGGCAATTTTGAGGAGCTCATGCCCCCCCCCCCCCCAAATAATGATAAGGGTAGGTCTGTGTCAATCAGTGTGTTTACTTGCTATCACACTTGTGCAATGCATAAATTGCCACTGATAAAGCTACACTTTCTTGCATGCTGTAATCCCAGCACACCACTCACGTGAAACTGAAGTCTGTTATACACATGTATATGGTATCCAGGGATTTTTTTCACGTTCCGATCCCAAACTCCCAGTTCCTTTTCGTAATTCATTATCGAGTTTTTTTAAGTGAATCTCGGCGCAAAGAGCCTGTGATCAAACATGAAATTCAATACCCAACAATGCAATCGGATCGATATTGAGGCTCCCAGAAGCTTTTTCTAGGAGTATTTCCTTCAGAAATCCTTTCAAATTGAACAACAACAACACTTTCATTTTTTGTTTCATCTGAGTTTTGGGCGTCCATATGTTTTCCGAAACTAAATTGGCTCTAGATGCAGCCCTGATCCTACTTGACTAAAAAGAAACAGGCTGAGGGATCCACGCACCTTTTAGGTGCTTGCCTGCAATTCATGTTAATACTTGAATGAATTCTTTCCAAGTTTGGTATACATGTACCTTACCTGAAGGTTTCACTTGGTATTGTTTTTCTTGTCGATCTGCTCATAGGTGGCACCACCTGTAGGGCAAGTTTACATTTTCTATTTCCAATGTCAAGGGATCTTGCCTCAAGATCTCGGTTGGAATTATTTTTTATGCCCATCTGCCTAAACATGGCGCTACCTGAGGGCCAAGGTAAAATTACATTTCTGGACGGTAACTGTTGGACCTTAATGGATTCTTTTAAATTTGGTATGTGGGTACCTACCCTCAAGGCATCTTATGGGACCATGTTAATGATGTTTTTCCTAAGTTTTATGTTTTTACTTTCTTTCCTTTAGCCTACTAAAGATGCAAAAAGCATGCCTCCAATCGTAATCGATCGACTGTATCTAGTTTCTTCGATATTTGGCATATGCCTTCCTTGTGACAAGATGTTGATTGGTATTGCGTTTCAGAAAGATCTGCCTGTAGGTGGTGCCACTAGGGTTCTTTCCGTTCTTTTGTGCTGCAAGCAATAACTTTGAAACGCTTTGAAATGTTGCTCGAAATTTGGTGTTCGGGCAATAACTTGAGAACTGCATGCACATTCTTCCCAAATTAGGCATGCATATACATTGTACCTTGCCAAGAGATGTTGCTTGAGATTGCGTTATCCACTTCTGCTCAGAAAGTGATGCCACCTGATGACAAAATCTGAAATTTGTTTTTGGCCAAGAACTTGACTTCCGGTAAGATGGCGGCGTGAGCAGGTGTACGGGGGGATCGCTGCACAAATATGTTTGTTTTACGCTAGTATACCAAGTCTGAAGAACGGATATTATGCCAAAACCCAATATTAGTAGGAATAAGAATAAGAGTAAGAATAATAACAGCTCGAATGAAGGTGCAACTGGAGAAATTGCACGGTATATGACACGTAGTTGTAAAGCCGTAGACACTCCTGCTGAATTTGAAAATCCACGGGCTGACCTACTTACAGAACCGGTCTCAACGACAATGGCAGGCTCAGAAACTGTTACCATGTCTGATTTAAGGAAATTGCTGGCCGAAATGGAGAGCAGGCTATATACTCAAATTGACGGCCGCATTGATGACGTTCTCAACAAATTTCCAGAATTTGAGAAAAAGGTCGAACTTTTGGATAGACGAGTCACCAAAGCCGAGGCTGATATTGTCGAAGTACAAAATAAAACTTTGGCACAAGATGTCTATGACCGGAAATATAATTTGCTTGTGCATGGTGTACCCGGATACGAATCTTCTTTTGTCGAAACAATAAGGAAAGTACGGTCTTTCGCCGAAAAAGATTTGAAGTTACCACAAGAGCGAGCTAATACCATGCTGATCAAACATGCCCATAGGCTACCAAAGCGGGGAGAAGAACCAACGGCGGAGGGGCAAATGATAACTGTGGTCTTTGTTCTATGGGAGGACCGCGAGGCGTTTTACCAGGCAGCTGTGAATTTGAAGGGGCGGAAAATGTCGGTAAGATCGGACCTGCCTCCGGTACTGAGACAGAAACGCGGTAAGCTTGCTTCCGTGGCGTACAAAATCCGTGAAGAGAGACAACTTCACACACGCATAAAGGAAAAAGGAGCGTTCGTCTGGCTGGAAACTCGGAAAAGTGTTCACGATGCTTGGAAAAAGTACGACACTGATATCCCGTGAAAATAACAATATGTAGGTATATCTTTTTCACCTGGACAATAATACATTGCTATTAATCTGCTAAATTAAAAATCGTGTGATTCTGATTTGCGTCGTGAAACGATATTTGACATACTGAAACAGATAAAGGACAGTGATTATTTCAATGTTGACATTACAGCTGATATTACAGCCATGACAAGAACGAAAACACTGTTTGCCCAATGTCACAGAACAAGATAAAAACATGAATTTTCAGCTGGCATTTGAGAATAAATACAAACTTTAGTTGATGATAGAAATGAGGACAATAATCAATTAATTTGGCTCAATGCAATAATCAAATGTTGAATTTTATTCCTAGAACTGTAATTGCAGATCTGTAGTTCTGTATGGAAATATTATGTTGGAGTATCTGGACTGAAATCAATTGTTGGCTAATAGCAGCCTAGTAAATATAGTATTTGATTCCCAAATCTTAAACCTGTTTCAATTCATGCCTAATAATCTCCGTCAGGAAGATGATACAACGTAGAAAACGGAAGTTAAAACTAAAAGTTAGCTCCCCTAGCGGAGAGTTTTCCGCCCCTAGGAGAGCTCTCCCATCTATTCCAGCGGCACCACTATAAAGGCTCTGCTCAAACCATTCTCGTCCTCTATTCTCTGTTGTACCTCGACCAGTACACATCAAGGAAGTGTTTATACAACCTGGGTTGTTGTTGTAACGACCCGCAGTATCCTTATCGGTTTTGACTTGTGTTATTTCTTGTCGGAAATTCTTTCATTATTGTCGGAAATTCTTTCATTAGTTATGTCTGAGATTCCGATATCTAATGCATGTAATTCGTGTGTGAAATGTTGGTCCAGTTTGGACGCCCACACGGTTTGTTTTTCTTGTAAAGAGTTGTGTTATCGGCGAAGTACTTGCGCCGAGTGTGTATTATGGGACCCGTTGGCGTGGGGAAATTACACCCAGGCTAGACGGGCTTGCCTTTTGCAGGCGTCTGGCGACCCGTCCCTTTCGGAAGTCGACAGACGCCTGTTGGAAATTGCTCTTGAAAATGACATGAAAGCTAACGAAGATATCGTTGGAATTGGATTAAATGTTTCCCATGGTCTTAGTAATCAGAACTCGCCCGCCTCTGTAAATATACGCCTAGCGGGACGGTTCTACGTCTAGATAAATCACAGATTTTAGACAGCCTACATGTACGGGTTTGGCTATGTATGCAGCCAAACCGGTTCCTTTGTCTACTTCGACAAAGACTTCTCCAATCCTGCCGTGCCTGAGCAATCCATTGTTCTCGTCGCACAAAAGAATGCAGTGGGTTCGCATATTATCTCGACCTCTCCATTGTCTTTTGGTTTTCACACTCCGTTACCTCTAAACAAATAAACGTCGTCGTGTCGGTTTCTCCTTTGCGGGTTAAATCATAACGCAGTTCTAAATCCGTTTCTCGTTTTATGGTGGGTCGTTCGGACCTACCATTGAGTGTCAAAATTGCTGTCTTGCGGTTTCGTCTATCGATGAATCAGCGATTCTATAATAGCGTAAATGACATGTTACGGGACTTCAGTTTTAGAGGATTGAGTTGGCATGAATTGAGACAGGTTTGATTTGGTAACAGATAGAAACATTGTTTATAAATGTTTGATATTTCAACCAATTTCCATCATTAAATATCCAATCTGTCGGCGATTATTGCTAATTAAAATAGTGCATACTGCTTACGAAATCGGTGAGAATTAGACCGGGAATTCTAGTTCTATTTTTCGGCCTTCCCGTTCTCCGGTATGCCGTTCTCGTACTTCGACTCGACGTTCTCCTACACCACCACGCCGTTTGCCACGTCTTTCGGTCTCGCCTTCTTATATAGGTCACCACGTTCGTCAGTCGCAGACTCCGTTTCTTATCATGCGGTTGTCCACGATTTGTCAACCTCTCGCTGAAGTTATATCACTCGTTCGCCCATTCCGGTCTCGTCGAGTTCATCTGTTGATTCCTTTTCTTCAGTGTAAAGTTAGGAACATACGTCAATGATGGTTTTTCGGATAAATTGGATGCGCTTTTAGCGTTGGTGCCGGATATGCCGTCTGCTTCGAATAATGGTCTTCCTCGTATTAAATGTCAGACAAAAGAATGCTTCCTCGCCGTATGTTATCTCACCTATGTCATTTTTGTCAATGGTTCGATGGTGATTAAATTAATATTTTGGGGATAGTTTTCTTTCACATTTCTGTCTTCTTTCAAAATTTTGTCTGGGCAAATTTTTAGACTTCACATGGTCTGTTTTTCCATCTGCCATGTGTTTATTGTCTTCGGTCGCTAAATTAATTGGCTCTTGTCAGAGTTTTCAAAATTTCTATATCTTGAAATTATTGCCCGACGATTTTTTCTGAAGTCAATATGAATCTCGGGCTTATCTGATAACACAGTCCTGCGTGATGGAGACAATGTGTATTCAATATCGCGTCTCCACACGAACAATGAGTTCGACCCGCTGTGTTTGTTGTGGGTTTTTACGGGCTCTCGCGACCTCGTTTGTTATTGCTCAATTTGTGACAGATTTGTGTTTGGTCCCCGGCATTTCTGTAGGTCTGCCTTTTAGTGCTGAGCTTTTAAGGCCTATTGTGATCTCTACAATAAACGAACAGGTTTTGTTTCGTTGATTCATGAATTTTATGCATTGAGTTTGTGTAAATCTCAAGTAGGATTGTAAATAGTATCCTCACCGGCGGGGGTTTCGTCTTTTCCCGCCGGGGAGATCTGATATTTTATTTGCAGCCCGTCAACTTTCATGTTGATGTTGTAACTTCTGTTCGGACGTGCAGTTTTGGTAGGTTCACCTTCATACATTCAGTTCCTTGGTCCTACCAAAATGTAATCTCTTGTTATATCAAGTATTATTACGTTGATTTTGATATACTGTGTTCAAGAGAGATCTTTCAGAGGTTTTATATGCCTTTCATGCTAACATGAATATGAAGCGTGATTGTTGCATTTGTGTTACGTAATCACAACTCAACCCTATTTACTACGACTCTTTGTCGCATCTTAATGAGCTTCTTTACTGATCTCTTTATGTAATTAAGGGTCTGTCGAACAACAATGAGATCATGTGTTGGTTTACGTGAGTGAGTAAACCTATTCACCCACTCACCCTTGTTTATTGTGAAAGTGTGATATTCTTGAAACACAAATGTCTGATTATTTACATTGTGATTTGTTTGTTTCACACCAAGTTGGTCCCATCTGTATACTGTATTACGCTTATAATTCAGATGGAGTTATGCACTAATTTTAATTTCTTCCCTATGAGAAAATTTAAAATTACTAGCGTGAGTGGGAATGTATTTGGCCGGCCAAGGATCAAGCCTAATGACACGTAAGTCGTGAGGTCTTCTATGGTTTCCTTCTACCAAGTATGTATTACCGGTACAGTCTACTAGAGCATCAAACTGCTTTTTAGTAATGTTCTTACTGTTCTTCCTCTTCTCGACAAATTGTTCGTGTTAGGTCATTTCAAATTCAAAATTTTTGAATAACCTCACTTTCCTGCCGGCGAGAGACTTTAAATGTTTTTCCTCTCTTCGGGAATTTAAAATTCTTTAAGGATCTTTCTTGGTTTCCTGGAAAAATCTTTGTTCTGGATGTCGGTTGTGTGACTATTTGGTTATTAATAGTAACATTGTTGTAAATGTTTAATATTCTCTCCATATAAAACTCCAGTACTGAATTTCATGTACAGGAGACAAATTACATCGGGAGAGGTCATAATGTAACCATGTTCACTGACACATTATTCATGTTCACTGACACAAAGATCCATAATCCCATTTATCTCATTGAGCTTACATTTGGTGATTAACGCTACAAACATTTAATATGTTCATCTCTACTGCGTTTAAAGAGAAGGAAAATTATTACAATCGACTTCGGGGTTACTGTTTGCAACGCCCTTCTGTTACGTCGTGTACTTTTATAGGTTTGTATCCTGCTCCATTATGAGCATGTATATACATTAAGTTGTTGTGAATGAGGAAATCACTACGTTGTTTATCATATACAACGTTTCTCGCATTTTTCACATTACGCTTTCCTATCACACCTTGACGACATGTTCATTACACCGTCATGTGTCTCTCATACACCTGTGCGTCGTTCTATTACATCGGTTAGACGTTTCCGGTACGCCATAACGCCGTTTGTCACGTCATGCATATTTTATATTCATTCATCGGCACTTCCTTTGATTCTCCATCGTCGGTCGTCGGCGGGAGGGGAAGTCCGTTCGTTTGGCGTCAACCTTCCACTGGTATCAATTCCTCTCGGGTTTTTCACATTGTGATTTACTTAGGTTCGTCGTTACTCTACGAAGAGGGTTCTGTTCAGACCTTGTTGTTTCCAGTCTGGAGTTCAGAATATCAAAATTGTATTGGAATCAACAGTATTTGGTCAAATACTGTTATATGGAATAGGTCTTTGGATTATGGACGTGGATATTCTCTGAGGACGACGGCGGGATTGTGAATGACGGACTAGTCGCCTTTAATTGAATTCAGCACAGTGTTGTATTAACACAGAACCATGTTGGCTTTAACACACAAACATTATGTTGAGATCCATTTACCTTAGGATTGTGCTTAAACAACACAATGTTTTCGTGGTGTACTTGGGTGACCGTTTTTCCGACTTTCTCCATCAAGTACTTTATTCCTGTATAGACCGTTACACCAATGGTTAGAATTTGACATTATGGTTCTGTCATCAACCTTAGGGTTGTTTATTATATGTAGGACCTTACTCACTACGTTCGTTTTTCGGGTTCGGTCTCTACAGCGGATTATTTGTCCTGGTGCCGAGGTCGTGATACCGTTCCCGACTCTATTTCCCTCGTAATTGACTTCCTCCTTCACCTTCACCAGGATAGGAAGTCTCATATTAGCACCATGGAAGGCTATCGTTCTGCTCTGGCTAGGGTGTTACGTCTTACCTTTGGTACCAACATTAGCCTTAACGATAATATCTCTGCGCTTATTCGCGCCTTCGCATTACAGTCGCGTTGTACTCGCCAACTGTTACCGAAATGGGATATCGGTGTGGTTCTGTGTGCTCTGATTATACCACCTTTTGAACCCTTAGAGTCCGCGTCTATAAAAGCTGTGTCTTATAAGACGGCCTTTGTGGCGGCGTTTTGCTTTGTCGTCCAGAGTGTCTGAACTTCATGCTCTTGAAAGATCTTCTATGACCTGGACAGCGGATTGGTCTTGCATTCCTTTTCGGCCCATTCCTGAATTTATCGCCAAAAATGAGTCTGTTCGTTCAGGTCCGTGCGCTCAACGTTCGTACTCCATTCCTGCGTTGTCAGACTTTGTACATGGCCTCGAGGACGATCTTCTGCTATGTCCTGTTCGAGCCATCCGCCACTATCTTACTCGTACCGATCCGTTCGCGGCTCTCGGCTACGGTTATTCTGTCCCTTCGCCTGTCAGCAAGGCTTGATATTTAAAAAAAGCCGCGTAGTTGAAGAAGACCATAAAATAGTCTTATCAATTGGCAGAAGGTAGATATACCATTGACGCCCCCACTACTGTCTTCTGCTTCTTCTAATGTGATTCGTGCCATCGCTGCGTCATGGCCTTTATGGAAGAACGGACCCCTCCATGACATTGTCCTGTCTTGTGCCTGAACAATTAACTCCACGTTCACTAATTTCTGTCTGAGTGATATGACAGTGCAACCAATAATGTGACCACGCTTGGGCCACTGTGGCTACCCAGCACGTTGTGGGTAATTTCAGAAAAAGAGGGGGGGGGCGGCAAAATTGTCACCATCGCGGCAAGACAGCCATCTTGCTGTATCATCTCATCTCATCTCATCTCAGTCATATTGTTAGTATTACATATATTATATGATAAAAGGCATCTCAGAAGGTAGAAATAAGTCAGTTGATCGGCCGTGGATTCTATAATCACCAATGAAGGCCTGACACTAGGATAGGGTTTACTCCTAACTGCAAATTTGCTTGTGTCTTCCAGAAACTGACTCCCTTCTAGATGTCTCAGCTGGGTCCTCTGCGTTTCAACTCAAAAGACACCTGCTCCAGGCCTAGGGTCAACAGTAGTGATGACAGTACAGGGAGTTGACGTTACGCAGCCGGACCCAGAGAGCAAGCACGGCAATTCCAACGCATCCTTCATCACTCCAAGTATGGTGAGTTGACCTCAAGAGGCTTGCGGACTGAGAGTGGTGTGGACTTGGTACCTTCCAAGATTCGGGTAGTGTACGCCCTCACCTTACTTACGGTCGGACCAAGGATCTCCCTGTATGCAATGGCAGTGGCTGATTCCCCCCCTAAGACATACAGTGCCTACCAAGGGGACCTTTCTTGTTGCCTATGGCGCCCCGGGTATCCTACAACTTGGTGGAAATGTGTACCACATCACGAGTACAGCTACATGGATGGAGACACTCAGATAACTAAAACTGTATCAATTCCTTCAATTACCCTTTGCGTCTGTGACCAGGGTTAACTTGTTGAGTAATAATGTCTCAGATTTATACCCATGTCTGTGTCGTTCTAGCGATTAAAAAGGTCTGCTATGGGAGTTACCACGAGGCCGAGATTCCCGCCTCCATATGTTGGTACTGTGGCATGAATTGAAACAGGTTTAAGATTTGGGAATCAAATATCAAACATTTATAAATAATGTTTCTATTTGTTACCAAATCAAACCTGTTTCAATTTGATTGACCCTCCCTCCGTCCCCTCATGCCGGCCTTAAACACTACAGGTCTCGGTAATTACAATGAGAATAGAGGACGAGAATGGTTTGAGCAGAGCCTTTATAGTGGTGCCGCTGGAATAGATGGGAGAGCTCTCCTAGGGGTGGACAACTCTCCGCTAGGGGAGCTAACTTTTAGTTTTAACTTCCGTTTTCTACGTTGTATCATCTTCCTGACGGAGATTATTAGGCATGAATTGAAACAGGTTTGATTTGGTAACAAATAGAAACATTGTTTATAAATGTTTGATTTTCCAGATTAAACTGTTTATGTATTAACGCCTAATGGTCAACTTTTTACAGCTGAACAAGACTAGATTTCATTACAGGTATACAGACTAAGATCATTACAGATATATTGATATTTTATTGAGACGAAAAAATACTACATCACAGTAAGCAAATAATCAATCTTGGGCCAAGAACAGGCAAAGATTATCTGTCATTTATCAAGTCTATCTGAACAGGAAAATTTATTATATTATGACATTAGGATGACTGATGTCTGGATTAAATAAGTTCATATTGAAAAGATAGATTATATTACATTTAATGATGTGACTTCTGGATTTAAATAACAGTAATATAATGGATTGCTTGTAATTAATTTCAATACAGAATGGGGAAAACAAGTGATTAAACTCTAACTGGCCCATTGTTACATATTACAGGCATGAATTTTATCAGCTGACACTTGAGAATGAACATAAATTGATGATAAAAAATGAAGAAAATAATCAATTGACTCAATGAATAATTAAATATTATTTTTTTATCCCTTGGTCTGTAGTTGCAGATCTGTAGTTAATCTCCGCTTATTTGTATTCAATAAGATCATACAGAAGCAATATGTTTGCTAAAGTGGAATATGTGGACTGAAGTTAACGGTTGGCTGACAGCAATTTGGCAAGTAGAGTCTTCTAGGTTAAAACGTTTCGACGAATTGATATTAAATACTCAATTGTTTACAACTGAACAATGTTAGAATTCGGTACAGGTATATGCGATTATTAACTATACCAGACTGATAGGAATTGATCATGCTAGCGTTTTACATGCTAATACAATTCTCCAATGAGTTATTACAGTAAATGTAACTTCAAATGATTAGAAGTAGATGATCTAGATTGTAGGTTTTGATCCAATATGCCGGCTGAGACTGTCGACTTGCAATATGAATGTATTTCTTTATATGTATAGCAACACCCGTTCGACAATTTGGTGTAATGTTATATGAAGGTTATATGCGTGGCGACCCCTCCAACCAGACAGGCTGTCAGATTGATGTGTCTGGGAGTCGCGAGTCTTTTTTATTGTTTCCTTTTGTCCTATTTGGACAAAGGAGGTCGGTCTCTATTTTTCTCCGTGAGGCCGAATTGTATAGCTCTGTGCTTGCCTTTCTATCTATATATATTTCCGAGTTTGTTCAATAATAATAATATATTAGGTAAATTACGTTATATGGAGCCTTGGTATACTATAGTATGGGTCTCCACAGGCTGGTGGAATATGCATTTACGTAGTAAACAATTCGTGAACAAGTCTTTAAAAAAAAACAATTTTTGTCATGGAAAATTTAAGTATTATTAGCATGAACTGTCAAAGCCTGGGTGGATCTGAGAAACGTAAAGATGTTTTCAATTATCTGCAAGGTAAAAAATATGCAGTGTGTTGTCTTCAGGATGTTCATTTTATGGAAAGTGAATTTGAGGATATTTTAATTGAATGGGGTTGCGATGGTTACTTTAATTCGGTTTCATCAAATTCCAGAGGTGTTGCAATTCTGTTTAATAAAAATTTTGAATTTAATGTTCATCGTGAAATTAAGTATGACAAGGGAAACTGCTTATTACTAGACATCAGTGTGAATGGATATAGACTGACCTTAGTCAATTTGTATGGACCTAATGAAGATACACCCAGCTTTTATAGTACACTTAAGGAAAAAATGGACGAGATAGATAATGCTTTTTATATAATTTGTGGAGATTTCAACTTAGTTCAAGATCCAGGTTTAGACTATTTCAATTATGTATCAATTAATAATCCCAAGTCCAGACAGGAACTTCTTTTGTTGAAAAGTGAATATAACCTTTGTGACCCATGGCGGATATACAATCCTACAACCCGTAGATTTACTTGGAGACGACGAAATCCTGTGAAACAAGCCAGACTAGATTATTTTCTAATCTCGGAGGAACTTTTAAACAGTGTTGTAGAAGCGGATACTTTCGCTGGCTATAGAACCGACCATTCTATGATTACTTTAGAATTGAAATTAAATACAGTGAAATCAGGAAAAGGTCCCTGGAAATTTAATAACTCCCTCTTATCGGATCCTGCGTACTGTAAGATTGTCAAAGAAGAAATATTGAAAACAAAAGAACAATATGCGGCTAGTCCTTATGTTAGAGAATCTGTGGAAAATATACCTAATCAAGACTTACAACACTCTATTTCGGACCAATTGTTTTTTGAAACTCTTCTGTTAAATATTCGATCTAAAACCATTCCCTATTCAGCTAAAAAGAAGAGAGAGAGAATAAGTAAAGAAAATGAGTTGGAGAAAACTGTTAATATTTTAGAACGAATAGTTGATGAAGATGCAGACACAATATTGAACGAGGCACTGCTCGATTCTAAAAAAGAGCTGGAGTTGATACGGAAAACTAAAATGGACGGAGTTTTGATAAGATCAACGGCACAATGGATTGAACATGGTGAAAAACCCAGTAGGTATTTCTGTTCCTTGGAGAAGAGAAATTTTGTAAACAAAAGTATTTAAAGACTTAGCAGTGATGACGGAATAGTTGAGGATCCAAATAAGATTCAGTCTTTAATTCACGACTTTTATAAGAACTTGTAGAAATCGAAAGATACTCTATTAGAAAAATTTGACATAGAAAGTTTTGCTGAAAAATATGATTTTCCAAAGTTGTCAACGGAAGTTGCGGACGAGATAGAAGGTTCTATATTGTATAGTGAAGCCCTAACTATATTAAAAAAAATGAAGAATAATAAGAGTCCCGGATCAGATGGATTTAGTGCGGAGTTCTTGAATTTTTTTTGGATAGATTTAGGGACATTTTGGCTTAGGGCAGTGAATGAGGGCTATCGAAAGGGGGAATTATCTATAACGCAGCGAACTGGAATAATAACCATGATTCCGAAAGATGGAAAAGCTAGGGATCACTTAAAAAATTGGAGGCCAATAACATTGTTAAATTGTACTTATAAAATTGCATCAGCTTGTATAGCAGGTCGCATCAAAAAAGTTCTTGATAATTTAATTCATATGGATCAAAAGGGGTTTCTATCGGGCCGGTTTATAGGGGAAAATACTAGGTTAATCTACGATATTATAGCCATGGCAGAAGAAAAGGATGTACCTGGGATGATATTATCTATAGATTTTGAAAAGGCCTTTGATTCAGTGTCTTGGGAATTTATACATAAAGTATTACAAATGTTCAATTTTGGGCCTTCTATTCAAAACTGGGTCACAACTCTTTATAACAATGTTTTTTCGCAGGTATCCGTTAATGGGCATATGACACCTTCTTTTATGTTAGGTAGAGGGTGTCGTCAAGGTGATCCTCTTTCTCCCTATTTATTCCTACTATGTGTAGAAATTTTTGGAATCATGCTTCGTTCAGAACATGAAGTGGTGGGGATTTATCAAGAAGATGTGGAATATAAATTGTCTCAATATGCAGATGATACGACAATTATACTTGATGGCTCTGAGCGTTCCTTGAGATCCACCCTGGCCCTATTGGGAAAGTTTTCAAGAATATCCGGACTTGTTATTAATATAGATAAAACACAAGCTATGTGGATAGGCTCGAAACGTGGTTCAGATGAAAGAATTTGTAACGATGAAAATTTGAACTGGACAGATAAAATGAGTTTATTGGGAATAATATTTTGTACAGACCTGGACAAAATGGTCGAGGAGAATTTTTCCCCCAAACTGAGAGAAATAGAATATTTGATTAAGAATTGGAAAAGGCGAAAACTCACCGTGAATGGACGAATTGTTGTGGTAAAGCAGTTGATCATATCCAAAATAACACATTTATTAACTAGTCTCCCCACCCCAAAAGGAGATTTCTTGAAAAAGTTAAATTCTCGTTTGTTTCGGTTTATTTGGGGTGATGTTCCTGATAAAGTGGATAGAAACATTATGGTGCAAGATTACAGCGGAGGGGGCCTGCGCATGGTCGATTTATTAATATTTAATAAATCTTTAAAAATTACATGGGTGAGAAGAATATTATACAGCAGGACTACCACCTGGCAAACTTTACTACGAGAGAGTCTTGGTGATAGTTTAAATGAAATTTTCGTATATGGCAGTTATTTTTTGGACATTTTGGTACCGAAAATATATAATAAATTTTGGAGCGAGGTTTTTCAATTTTGGAAAGAATATGTACAATGTTTCAATGTAAATGTTCATAACTGTATATATCAGCCTGTATGGTACAACAACTTAATTCAAGTTGGTAGAGCGCCAGTATTCTATAAGAGATGGGCACAGAAAGGTGTTTTATATGCTTACGATTTTTTGAATAATGATGGAAGGTTGATTGATTACGCCCAGTTTTGTGAGAAATTTGGCCTTAGACCTTGTTATATAAGCTTTATAGGAATACGGAGCTCAATTACTAAATTGTTTAAGAAGAACTGTGTACATGTAGAGGTTCAGGAAACTGTGTTACCGTTCATCCCCGAACACATTTTGCTATTAGTCAAAACATCTAAAGGCACATATCATATAGCTAAAACTTTTTTGGGAAAAATAAAAAATTTAGACGTAAAATCACAAAGAAAATGGGAATTAATAATAGGTGAAAAATCACCAGTATGGTGGGGAAAAGTTTATAAACTACCGATCTTCATTATGAAGGATACAAAATTACGATGGTTTCAATTTCGAATTAATCATAGGATTATTGCAACAAATTCTTATTTACGCAAAATTAATATTAGGGAAAATGATTTGTGTACTTTTTGTAAACTTTATAAGGAGACAATAGTACATCTGTTCTGGGATTGTCAACAGTCTCAACTATTCTGGCAATTGCTGAATGATAGAATTGAAACGGTTTTTGGATATAGAATATCTATGTCCTTAGAGAATATTATATTTGGTTTGTTGGGACACAGTAGCCAATGTAACATGGTTATATTATTGGCAAAATTTTACTTGTATCGTAGTAGATGCCAGGGAATAATTCCAAATATACGTCTGTTCTATAAAGATTTAGAATATTATTACACGATAGAAAAAACTGTATTCTTTAAAAATAGACAGCAATTGGATGACAAGTGGGGTAAATGGGTAGAACTTTTTAAACAACCACGGATGTAATACTTCCATACACTGATGACTTAATACGAATATTGATTGCCTGTTTTTTCTATGTTGTACCTATATTGTTGCACAGTGCATATTATATTTGAATAAACTCGGAATATAAAAAAATTAAAAAAAAAGAACTTGAGAACTGCATGCTCATCGAATTCTTCTCAAATTTAGCATGCATGTACCATGCCAGGAGATGTTGCATGAGATTGCCTTTCACTCACTTGCACTTACAGGTGGCACCACCTGGTGGTAAAATCCCAAATTTGTCTCCGGGTAATACCATGACCTAAGATGTCCCTTGAGATTGCATTTCGCCCACTTTCGCCTATAGGTGGCGCCACCGGGTGTTAAAATCAAAATTTGTTTTCAGCCATTAACTTCTCAAAGGAGATGGTATTGTAAGGCGGGGTTTTTGCCCACAGCCAGCCGACTCATAGGAATGTACATTTCTTCTATCCATCTGTCAATCACAATGCAATGTACAACTTGTCGTCGGCGGCAACTGTCAATCAACGGACTGAATGTTACGGTGAACCATGATAGCTTCACATATGTTCGTTACCAAGGCGTTATTATTTCACGTTGCAGTCGATTTTACATGCACATATTGGAGAATAAATACACAATTTAGGCGAATATATTGCCGTTGTAACAGGTAGCGACTGATTGTTCGATTTCAACGTTAGACTGGCCCGTAATGTCCACACGGTATCGTGTCATCGGTAAAAAATATCTATTTTACTTTCAATTGGTTCATAATGATAGCCTATCTTATTTAAGATATACTGAATGCAATTATTTTTACAAAAATGAGAAAGATTGAAATAACTTGTCGACCTCACACATGTTGCCCTCCTGGGATTCGAACTCGGTAAAAGAAAATTTCGATGCGCTTGTGATTCAACGTGCGTATCCACTACACCACGACATACGAATAACTGTAACAGGTTATTTTGTCACTTTAATCTACTTACGAAAACTTCAAACGTTATGAATCATAACTTTTCAATTTTTAGTATGAAGGACTTCTTGGACCAAAAAGATCTTCCAGCAGTGGGAATATAATGTTACCACACAACACCAGGTTTTAATGACGTTCTGGTCCAAGGGTCCTTCGTGTCTAACTGCGTGTCTGAAGGACTCGATTTAGACCCTTTTTTCACGAAATAGCACAAGCTGTGGATTTCAGTTCCATGTGGTAACTATAATCATAACACAATCGCACTAAAAATTTCATATATTGTGTACTTATATTTTCTCTTGCCGTTACATTAAAACATAAGTATTTTTAGAACATTTTATTTTTTCGATTTCAACCGCACCACGTTTTGGCCAAAACCCCGCCTTATCGTACCATCACCTTTGGGCTGACAATGACGGAAAATTATTCATTAATGTATTCCTGTGTATTCTGTAAACTTAGGACTTTAATACCCTTCCTGCCGTACATCGTTTGCAGGGTGTGTGCTATGGCTTGATTATATCAAGATACGTAATGGCATTGGTATGGCAGATGTACTTAATTATTTGTCCTTATAAGAATTTCCAGGTCTCGTTTGAGCCTTAAGTGATTACTAGTATATGCTAGTAATGGACTAATATTAAAATCTATACTCTGTATAGAGCAGTATATCTTGCGTTATCTATATTTTGAAGGCTAGGGAGTCATATTTTTTTTTTAATAATACAAAGACGCCCGAGGACATGACCGAATGACATGACTTGCAATAAACAACCCTTGGTCAGGAACGAGCCAATCTCTTCTTGCGGGGGACGAAGAGAGTGGAGAATTGAAAAATTTAATGAGCACACATACCCTGATGCGAACAGTTTTCTCATTTAACAAAACAATATGATCGTGATTTATATCCGCTGCCAATCAGGATTTGTTTCATACTTGTCATGAAAAAACATTATCTTGGGAATAAACCAATAATCCCCCCCCCTCCTTCGGAAGAACGGATCGTATGGGCTATTCCCTTGGAGATGTACATGTGTAAGGTACATATGTAGAGGCGTGTGCTAGACACACAGACGGGAAACCGATTTCAACTTCAAAGCTGCAAGATTCAAGAGACGTGGATAAAGGTAGGCCTATGCTTAACGAAATTTCGTCATAAGAAACTTTTAAGATTTATGCGATAATACAAAATTGGAACTTGCAATAACTTTAGCCCCCCTTCCCCGACTGAAAGTAAAGTACCGTAGGCAGAATACTGCCGTGATATCACAAGACTATTGAATATTCACGACTTGGGCGCTCTTAACACAAAATTCAACTAAAATCATTAAGATCCTACACAGCACATTCCCGAAACACACTGCTAGAACTAGAGCCTATAGGCTATTATGTGTATCTATGAGTAACATGCCTTGCACACAGAAATTCCATAAAATAGTCTGATTCGATAGGACTGGAGATGACTAATGACTGCGCTAAATTGCTCACAGCAGGGCTGATTTTAACTGAGTTAAATTTTCAGCACTTCTTTTTACCAGCCTGATAAGTCTACAAGGCCCCATGAAAAACACTCATGAGGCACCAGCCCCATCAATATGCAATGCCTTGTCTAATGGCATAAGCAAGTACACTCAGTCGCCCTCCCCCTCAACCATATCAAATGTGTTATATTGGTATTATAGAAGGATTTGATCAAGCTAGGAAAATACAAGAGTACTACGACAGTATTGAAGTTGAATTCTAAATCTGATATTCAGGGAATTGATCTATGCAATTGGATTCTTGTGATGTTATCTTTTTTCAAATGTGAGCATAAATGTATCCCAGAATTTTCACAGCTATAATGGAATATTCACAGAGCTTTTCAAGTTATACTATTGATTATTCATAGCATTATGCAACTACTATGTTGAACATGAGGCATTAGAGGTGCTGTAACGCCTCAGCCTCTTAACAGTCCAGACAAAGATGTTCTCGTGGGCACAGGAGTTTGAATGGCAAGGCCTTGCACTTTGGCGTGGCTGATTGTATGCTTCAACCTTAACGGTACTGAACCACCCTGCAGACACTTTTACACACCCTCTAGAACTTGTCTTTATACAAATAAAAGTATGCCGTATAGCTATGGTAATGTATATATTTGTTGAAAGCGCATTTCTTAAGGATTTCAAAATATATGTATGGTTTCACTATAAATTTGTAGGTTATAAAGATATTCGAATTTATAAAACTTAATTTAATAAAAATGAGCCTTCGTTTTTAAATGGCTATTTTCAAAAAAGTGTTCAACTTATTAATAAAATTGATATTTAGATTCACAGGCACTTTTGAGGAGTAAAAACATGCAAAGAGGGAGGCTTTATAATTTTTTTATTTTAAGCAAATTAAATATGGCTATCTTTTCTGGTGAACCGATGCAGTAGTTTAATTCAATTTGCATAAACCCACAACGTTCTTTGAGTCACCGTACCTTCAACAATACTATCTCCTTCAAATAAAACAAAATAGCAAACAACTTTTTAACTCAATGTTCATGTACATAATTTTGGCAAAACTTGGAGAGAATTGCAAAAAATCAACTTTAGGGATTATACGGAGACAAAATAGTGAGGTGGTGAGTGTGAAGCTAGAGTTTTATTCTAATCGACCTTGGTAATCTTGTGACAAGGTGTCCACATCGCTAAATCGAAAAACAATCTGAATTACTGTTTAACTCATATGGTATTAACTAGTATCGGAAATGAGGAAATTCTTTGTTATATAGAATAGTTTAGAAAGGGTTCTGAAAATGCGGCGAGAGTAGCGGACGTCTTTTGCTCGAGCTCCCGGGCCAGCCTGTACAACAATAGAATTTACCTGAATGCAATAGGCCGCGGGCGTGTATGTTTTACCGGGCGTGTATGTTTTACCGGGCGTGTATGTTTTACTCGGCGTGTATGTTTTACTCGGCGTGTATGTTTTACTGAACTATACCTAGTATTCTAACAATCAGTGCACATCTATACTACTGATTTTACATTGGAATTACCACCTTGGAATCCAGCTTCATAATGCCGAAAAATGCATCTTCGAACAAGCAGCCGTCGGGCGATACCGATCAGGATGGACGACGGAAGAAATTTGAGGACTTTTTGATCAAATCGGTGAGTGAGATACAGCAAACTTTACAAAAACTTGACAAAAATCAGCAAGAATTCATGACAAGACTAGCTACCGTTGAACAGAAACAAGAAAAAATCTTGAAAAATGTAAATTTCACGGAGAATGAAATAGAAATCATGAAAAAAATGCTATCTGACTTTGCCAATACTGTGTCACACAAACCGTGTCACTGAACTGGAGGATATAAATCAAGAGATGAAAGAGCGGTTATTAGACCAGGATCGCAACAATTATGCTTACAATCTCAGATTTGGAGGCGTTCCCGAGGAACCAAGTGAAAATGTACATGAAACTGTGGACAAAATCTTTAAAAAACATCTAAAACTTCCTGAAATCCACGTAGAAAACGCATACAGAGTCGGTCCCCAGAGAGAAGAACGTTCTGGCCATATTCGCGTCAGATTTCTGTACCGTCCCGAAAGACGCGATGTTCTCCTTACGGCCAAAAGTCTTCTCAAAGACAGCAACATGTACATAACAGAAGACCTCATACCTTAAGACAGAGAGACCAAAAATATGTACCGCGAATACATGAACAAATGCTATGAAGCTGGAATGAAAGTCAGATTTACCCGCGGAAAACTCTACGTCAACGGAGAGTTAGTCAGTGAACCAGACATAAACAAGTAATTGTGAAAGTAATATTCTATCTCTCCGGCTTGTCTCCCAACAGTATGTATAGAAAACACTAATTTGTTGACGTCCACCATAAAAATTTCTTCACTGATACATATTGAGTCAAAGGTTTTTGCATATTATGATCGTTGACATCATATGCCTGGCGAATTCGATCAAAGTTGCTGTACTTAAACTGTCAAAATGCAATGAAACTGTCTATATACGTTGAAGTACACGAGACTATGCGCGGTGATTTTGTGTATTTATTTCATTTTTGTATATATATATTTAGCGAATGCTAACATCATACACCCATCAGATTCCATAATATTCTTGACCTGAGTGATTTTATACAGAAAATGTACATACACTTAATGATTATCTCATATTTATATGATAAACACTCGTGTGTTTATGACACAACGGCACTGCTTGGTTAATCTTTGTTAAAAGTATTCAAGTCAGGCCCCTCTGGTTCACCATACTAATTACTATCGCCGGTAACTCCATGCCTCAATGGAAATCTACATTCACTCTGCTTTAGTCCCGGGTGGCTCAAGCCGACTCTGCATGAGCTGCAATTTGCACCTGTAGGATGTTTGCACCACTCTCGTTTTTACGTTCTTTCTTTCCTTTTGTATTACCTGTATTGCTATTGTTATTAGCCCTTCCTACGAACCCGCTTTTGCGTCTTTCACATTGCCGCGTTTTTTTCGAAAGCGTTGACTATTGTAAGTTTGTCTATAGCCCACTTTACACGTACACTATATCGTATTATACACAACAGTTGTTACATTTGTGGATAACCACTTTGATTGTTCATCGCACCTGTTGTATAGCATGCACCGCAATTCTCGATATGTATAAGTTTTACATATGTTTACTCGTATTGCATACAGTTCTTATGCAAATCTATTTGTAATCAATGTCTGTTTTTAGCGAGCTACCCTTTTTCAACGAACCTGATATTGACATCGAGGCAGATATAAACATAGACAATGACTCTTTTCTGGCTGATTTCGAAACATGTGTTTCAACCCACTAGATCTAAATATGAGTAGTATACAGCGCGCAAGATAAGTAATATTTCACCCGGATGTAGAGGTCATAGAGGTCAATTGTGAAATATTGACCAATCAAATGCGAGAATGTAGTTTGACTGCGCTTGGTGGTGACGTCATAAGTGTGGATGTGCGCGTGAGGGACAGTGGGAGGTGGGACAAGATGGCGGCCTGTTTTAGTGTGTGTGTGTGGGAGGTGGGACAAGATGGCGGCCGGTTTTAGTGTCGTGTGGGAGGTGGGACAAGATGGCGGCCTGTTTTAGTGTCGTGTGGGAGGTGGGACAAGATGGCGGTTGGTTTTAGTGTGTTGTGTGGGAGGTGGGACAAGATGGCGGGCCGTATTTGTGTGTTTTTGTGTGTTGTGTGGGAGGTGGGACAAGATGGCGGCCGGTTTTAGTGTCGTGTGGGAGGTGGGACAAGATGGCGGCGAGTTTTAGTGTCGTGTGGGAGGTGGGACAAGATGGCGGCCTGTTTTAGTGTCGTGTGGGAGGTGGGACAAGATGGCGGTCCGTTTTAGTGTGTTGTGTGGGAGGTGGGACAAGATGGCGGCCCGTATTTGTGTGTTGTGTGGGAGGTGGGACAAGATGGCGGCCTGTTTTAGTGTGTTGTGTGGGAGGTGGGATAAGATGGCGGCCGGTTTTAGTGTGTGGGAGGTGGACGGCATGTTCGGGCATGTTCGGGCAAAAAAAAAAGTTCCGGCAAAAAAAAAAAAAAAAAAAATGTATTCATGCGCGGTGATGCGGTTTGGCCGTGGTTTTGGCGGTGATTCGGTCTCGGGAAAAAGCTTCCGCGGAGAAAAAGTAGTCCCTAGATAAAATGGTCCGATGGGGTCGAGTGAGGTATCAAAGTGAAGGTTAGGTGAAGGAGCATCTAATGGGCTGGGTGTGGGGTTGAAATATCGTCATTCTGCGCATGCGCGGCGGCCGAAGGGTATGAAAATAGCCTTTTTGGAGCTAGGGGAGCCCCTAAGGGTCCGATGGGGTCGAGTGAGGTATCAAATTGAAGGTTAGGTGAAGGGGCATCTGATGGGCTGGGCGCGGGGTTGAACTATCGGCATTCTGCGCATGCGCGGAGGCCAAAGGGTATGAAAATAGCCTTTTTGGAGCTAGGAGATTGACTACTGGTCCAGTGGGGTCGAGTGAGGTATCGATGTGAAGCATTCGTGAAGGGGCATCTGATGGGCTGGGTGTGGGGTTGAAATATCGGCATTCTGCGCATGCGCGGTGGCCCAAGGGTATGGAAATAGCGGTTTTGGAGCTAGGGGAGTCCCTAATGGGCCAATGGAGTCGTATGAGGTATCAAAGTGAAGCATTCGTGAAGGGGCATCTGATGGACTGGGCGTGGGGTTGAAATATCGGCATTCTGCGCATGCGTGGTGACCCAAGGGTATGGAAATAGACGTTTTGGAGCTAGGGGAGCCCCTAATGGTCCAATGGGGTCGAGTGAGGTATCAAAGTGAAGCATTCGTGAAGGGGCATCTGATGGGCTGGATATGGGGCTGAACTATCGGCATTCTGCGCATGCGCGGTGGCCCAAGGGTATGAAAATAGCCGTGTTGGGAGCTAGGGGAGCCCCTAATGGACCAATGGGGTCGAGTGAGGTATCAAAGTGAAGCTTATGTGAAGGGGCATCTGATGGGCTGGGTGTGGGGTTGAACTATCGGCATTCTGCGCATGCGCGGTGGCCCAAGTGTATGAAAATAGCCGTGTTGGGATGTAGGGGAGCCCCTAATGGACCAATGGGGTCGAGTGAGGTATCTAAGTGAAGCATTCGTGAAGGGGCATCTGATGGGTTGGGTGTGCGGTAGGAATATCATTCTGCGCATGCGCAGATGCAATACGGAGGTCTCGTCCAATCAGAAGCGAGTATTTCAAATCCGTCCCAGAGCTCTCGTCCAATCAGAAGCGAGTATTTTGACCCGTGCATTATGGGACATATCCAAGATGGCGGCACGTATGTTCAAGATGGCGGCACATCCGGTGTCGAAAACTGGCCATTTTGTCGGATGTGGTCACTTAGTGTCGAAAACTGGACCCTGTATGACGTCACTTCCGGGTTTTTCACTAAAAACTACATCCAAACATAGAAGAGTTCCTAATGTTTCCTCTTAGACGTCCGTATGTTCAATCGCCGGTGGGTTTTCCCGCCCCGCCCCAGCGCCCCGCAGCGCGAGCGCGCGCGCGAGTTCTCCGGAAGTGCGCGTCATCCCCGGCAGTGCGCGCGCGGACGCGGGTCAAAAGGTCAAAGGGTCACCTCCAGGTCAGACGGTCCAATGTCCAATGAGACAATGTTGCGGCATCGCTATAGTCAGAGCTTGAGCACAATAAAAAATTCTAGATTCTAGGGGATTCTAGATGAACCTGGGAAAGATGGGCAGTTCCATTTGGACCAATCAGCGGTCGAGAAAAAGAGCCAATCAGCGGTCGAGAAAAAGAACCAATCAGCGATCGAACAATCAGCCAATGGAATTGGGGTATTCACGGTGTGCTTTCGCTGACGTCCGCGCCTACATCTGGGTTCTTGTACACCCGGGTAATGTTTTTCTGGACATGGATGGGTTACCTTTGGCTCCATTCTAGGCCACTGATTGGCTAATACGGTGTTCAAAGCCACTTTCATGCATTATGCTCATAGAACTTATAGTCATAATCTATACGTGTTGGACGAGTCTCTTCACTCACCGTATACACGTACCTCAATGAAATGCCGCTCCAAACCTAGACCAAAGACACGTACTTGGTCTGTAGGCTGATTTCATTGGCTCTCTATTTTTTACTATAGTGCTCTTGCCTTCTAAACTTGATGGGTTACATTTTGACCCCAATCCTACACCACTGATTTCAGTTTGACTGAATCTCCACATTGGGCATTGATGCATTAGGAATAAAACACACAAGACAGGGTTTTTTGGTGAGATCTCATTTTTTTTTTTTTTATTCAGTGAACAACAACAACGTGAGAACAACCACGTGAAAACTCAAGCCCAGAACAAGGGGCTTGTCATTAACTGAAGCCCAGAACAAGGGGCTTGTACATTAACTGAAGCCCAGAACAAGGGGCTTGTACATTGAAGCCCAGAACAAGGGGCTTGTCATTAACTTAAGCCCAGAACGGGGCTTGTACATTGAAATGATGGGCGGCCCAGTCATAGACGAGTACATCGCGGTCCTCGGCCTGGGGTACTCGTCAAACATCTGTACGATAGTAGATAAGGGTCTTCCCCGGCATCGATGGTACAGGTAAAACAAGCAATATTGTCCGCACACGCCACTGGTCAGGCTTTGCAACGTTTGACTGTTCCAACACCACGTCTCTGTGCCTTGATCCATGAAGTCTGTTAAATCGGGATGGAGGGGTGGCAGACCGTACGGGTCAAAGTATTCCCCCTGCTCTTCTGTCAAGTACACGGCCACCCAGTGTTCACCGGGTCGATCCATCGGGTCCGTGTTGAGAACGTAAGCAGCCGGATACATACGGTCTAATGGAAACACATCTCGGGCGAACACCCCTTGAAAGACCCTACGTGTCTCTGGGTCATTCTCCAGCACGGTGGTTATCTGGTCTGTATCCATGTTAGGTGGAGAAGTCACACAGGACGTTGCGCGCCTTGTCCACTTGAATGATGTTGTCAAACTCGGCGTAGCAGATCACATTGACGGTGGTCGCCAGGGCTCGTGCAAAGTGGATTTCCAACCGTAAATTGCCTTGCTTGGTCAGGGCCAGCTGATGGTCGTTCTCTAAGGTGGGGGTCAGATCGAAACAGAACAACGTGTATCCGTTCGCGTAGTCCTCCCGACTGATCATATTCCCTTCGTCCTGGTTGATTTGACCGGTGGCTGTAAACAGGCTCTGATAGGCTCGAATGAAATTCCTCCGCCCAAAGTTCGGGGTTAAGGCCGTGGCTGGCACCTGTTGTCCATCCACATGCAGGGCCACAAAATTGATGCCGAAATGTTTAAAGTCAAACGGATTCTCTGGGTAGGCTCCGCTGAAACTGGTATTTTCCACACAGGCCAGGATCAATTGCTTGGGTAGTTCCCCCAGGAACAGGTTTTCTTTGTTGGCGCCCATATTTCCAGCAGGCACAGAGAACACTTTGGTTTGTACACGTCGGATAGGGTACTGGGCTGGTTTTGTTTCCAAGGCTTTCATGTGTCCCAATTGAACGGCTGGATTCGGTTTCACTTTTCGGACATACAGGACTGCGTCTTGGATGACAATCTTATAGTCCGCTACATGCCCCTCTACGTTAGTGGCCATCAAGGCGAAGGTGGGAGGCGCCCGTATCAGTCGGATTTTGATGGGGGTCTTGTTCAAGAGGTACCGGTCTTGCATGAACATGTCTGCATGCAGTCGACCCATCACATCCACCGAGGCACTGTTCGCAGTGAAAGCCTTCCGTTTGTTATATCCCCCATTGTCCGCCGTGTCCATGTGCTCGGCCGTGTCCTTGTAGAATAAAGCGGTTGTCAGCTGAGATTTTAGCCTCTCGGCCATACGACAACAGTGTCTCGATGTAGGCTCGATAGGGGTACGTGTTGGTGGAGTCACTGATGAGTTTGTCGCTGAGAAAAATATCTACCTGCTGAAACATCGAGTGCAGCCAGAGATTCGTCGGGCCCACCGTTGCTTGGTCAGCGATTCTGGTGCCAGCTCCATTGACCACCTTGGCTTTCACATACAAGTAGGCATGGGCTAAATCCACATAGGCCGTATCCGCATTACTGATGGTGAACTCGATGGGTCCGGTTTCGTTGATGCTGGAGAGCGGGAGATGCTCCACCCATAATCCTTGTTCGACACAGGTTTGTGTGGGCGGCACGGTCCACAAATCAAATTCACTGTTGGTGGAGGGGCAGGACTCGGCGTGGATTAAGGCCATGTTTTAAGAAAAGATATCCCGGGTCTTCTTGGATGTGCGTCGTCGCTGGGTCGGTCGTCGACTGGTGCGTGATCTCGGTGGGGCAGCTCTTTTATTCCCTACGGTGCGTTGTGCTTTGGCCACCAAGACGCCTCCCGCTTCTTTGGCCCGTCGTTTCAAGGCTTGTCGGGGTGCCGTACCCCCCAAGACATCACCGGCCACTTGCAGTCCACTGCGTACCGCTTGTTTGCCGATTGCTTTCACACCCCGCGTCACCAAGGGCAGGAACGTTTTCACAATGCTGCCGAGTATGTTCCCAGTCCATGTCCTCGTTGCATGCGTGCACCGCTAAAGACCGGAAAGCCACCCCCGGCCTGTTGGGCATAATAGTCGGCATAGCTGCGTGCATCGCACTCGTAAGGTACTTTCATTATGCAAAGTGGGGAGCACGTGCTTGTCGAAAATGAAGTGTCAGCACCACTTTTCCTCGTTCGAATGCCACCGGTCGTCCCGTGTCATCTCTTATATCCACCGTGATCGTGTTGATGTCGGTATGTCGTACGGGCAGGTACATGATATGGTTGAAACTGTGGGTGACTTGATCGCCATACGTCTTTTTAATGGGGACCACCCGTAACAGAGGTGTGTTGATATCGCCCACGATGTGGTTGTCCACCACGTCCGAGTAGACGTAGAGTCCGTACATACCCGACTTCATATCCATCGGCATCTCGCCATGGTGTTGGTTGGGACCAGCGAACGTCTGTAGATCGAAACCCAGCATTTGCTGTAGTGTAGGACTGAGTTTCACATTCACGGTATCGGTGACGGTAAGCTGTGCCTTGTCGTTGTGTACGTTGACATCGAAGAACACGTTTCTCTTGAAGCGCAAGGCTATCAGGCGTGTTGCACTATCCGTCACCCCCCGTAGCGCCTTATCATGCATCAGTCTTGACAGCCCACCCATGAACTCTTTGGGGGTATCGTATTGGCCTTCGGGCAGGGTGAGCCGGGTGTTTTTGCCTTCGTAGGTGACCTCGTACCACACTTCATTGGCTCGCACGTTGTACCACGAGTAAGGGTATTGGATATCCACGAGGGCACATTCCCACCGGCCAGGTAAATGTAACGGTTGCGGTAACTGGGTGACGTACTTGGCCACGGTGTTGTCAGGAAACACATCCAGCGAACTGTTACTGGGTAGGGTCAGGTAAAACATGGCGACTGAGCTGTCCTGCTGCTGCTGTTGGTTTTAATAGGTCTTCCAGGCCTTGGGCGGTTGTGTCCGGCGTCGTGTTCGTCGCGTTGACTTGCTACGTGTCACGGCTCTGGAGATGTGGGGTGTCTTGATCAAGGGTGTTTTTTTATAGGCGCGAAAAGAAAGTGCCCGTTGTGGTGGTGTTTTGGGGGTGACTCCGGTTCCCATTCGGCTTCCCAAGAAGGTAGTGGGCCACTCGGTGATTGCTGGGTTTGCTGCATAAAGGCCCAGCGGTGGGGGTTCCCCACCAATTCCTGTGGTACATGCATGTCTTTCAAGCCTTGAGCGAACACCTCCCATCCTCGAGGATCGGTGTGCGATCTGCGTTGACGCATCAGATCATTCACTAAATCCGTCATGTGGGTGCCGGGGAACACCTGATTCTGTACCAGGAGTTCGCCTTTATCATTCCAAGTCATGTTAGGATTCTGTTTCATCCGTTGTAATACCAGGCCAGCTTGTTTCTTGAACGAGGTAGGTACACTCTTCAGCACTTCGTCTTCCACCCACTGTGGGGCTGTGGGGGCTACCTCACCCGGCTGTTGGAGCGGTGCTGAGGTCAGCGGTCTGTCACGTGGTGGTGGTGGTGGTGGTGGTGGTGGTGCTGTTGCTGGGGTAGACAGGGTTTTGTATTGGTCCATGAACGTCATGTACCGTTGAAGCGTCTCATTGTACCGTTGTACTTTCTCACTGTCGCTTAACCCCGGTCTCTGTAAGATCTGTTGCATCTCTCCATCGAGGCTGTTTATGGTCTTCACCGTAGGTGGGACAGGGTAGGGTGATTGGAGGTTTTGCAGGAACCGTGGTTCGACGAGGACCATTTTTTTCGTGTGGTTCATTGTCGGCCGAAGAGTCCACCCAATACTGGACCCAACACGGAAGCGGCCAACGGTGCTAAGATGGCCCCGAGAAAGCCGCCTTTCTGTAACACCTTTTTCTTTTGTGTTTGAGGGACCCGCTTGTGGACTAGGGTTCGGAGACCTGTCTTATGCTTGGCCAACTTGGTCTTCTGAGCCGGAGTCAGTGGTACGTTGCCTTTTAACAGGTTGTACCCGATCTCGCACAGACAGCGTACAAGGTCAGGGTCCGCACCGCGTACAATGGTTCGGACTAACTCGGGTGGGGCCGTCTTCAATACACGGAGCGTGGGAGCGTGCTTCCGTACTCGCGCAGACATCCTGTACAACTAATGCTAGAACCCACAACTCTGCCCTTTTTATCCACCTCACAGACAAAGTCAACCCTGCTGTGGTATTCATTCTTTTTATTATTCCCCATCATCAAACACACAGACCCCAGCTGGGGCGCCACTGTGGGTGTGTTTACATTATTTTTGCATGTACACGTGGTGGGTCTCTCCGGGAAAGATGCCGGTCCGTAGTCGAAGGTGGTCGGGGGTGGCTTGCTTGAGATCGAAGAGCATATACCCGTGCTGAGGGGTTGTGGCATCTTTGAAGGCTTCCAACGCAAACGGTGTGCGGCCGGGATACATCTGTCTCGCCAGGTGCAGCAGTTGAGTGGTATCTCTCGGGTTTTTGAAGACCACCAGGTAGTGGGCATTTAAGCTGATATTCCGATGTTCTTTGTTTTTACTGAACAGATTCTGCACAATGTAGATGATGCTGAGCCGTCGATGATGGCTGCCTTTGGTAAAGAGTTGGGTGACCCGTGCATCCGTCTCCGCCATGAGATCATCCACAACCACCAATGTGTCGGGTTCCAAATCGGCCAGGTTGGGTAGGCCTTCCACGAACGTGATGTGGGGCATTGCTGCATACGCTTCCTGCCATTCTCCGTAACACCACACGACTCGGGCAATGGGTGGAGTGATCATGCTGTCGGCGTGTTGAAGGAGCTTCCTGACGAAGTGCGTTTTGCCGGAGCCCGTCGGTCCTGCGATGACGCAGGTGAAGGGATGCTGCCACCGAGGGTCCATGGTTTGAGGTCTATCCGTTGTCGTGGTAACCCGCTCTTGTAAATTTCGTACGAGTGAACTGGAGTGGTGGTGGGTACAACGTCGGTCGTCGTTGTCTGTTCACGTTCAGAGATGGTGCTGGGGGTGGGTACAACGTGGGTGGTCGTCGTCGTTGTCGGTTCACTGTGAGGGATGAAATCCGGTGGGTCTTGAGACGTAGTAGGTGTACTTGGTGTAAGTGTAGAGCTCGACGTGGCTTGTACGCGGGGTGTGGTGGTGGTGGTGGTGACTGGGCTCGATACGACTGGTGCTCTCTGTAGACCCGTTTCACTGATGGCTGGTGTTCTCAGTTGGTTAAGTAACGTACTGACATAGGTTACGTCGTAAAACACACCTCCGTACAACACACTCAGCAGGGTTAGCAATAGCACCCCAAAGACCACTTGCGCTTTGCGTGTTTTGCGAGACGCTGTCTTCGGAGGCAGCTGCTGTTGGTCCATAGCACTGGGGTCGGACGTGGAATGAAGGAGGACGGCAGTGGTGTCTGGCTTTATAGTCGTTTCACCTGGTTGGCCGCGACCCAGGAATTGAAGGAACTGGGCCAGCCTTGCCATTTTACGAAATGAAACAGTTTGCCACGTCGACGTTCCGTTTTCAAAATCTGCTCCACCGTGTAGTAGTCTTGCTGTGTTTTTACAACAGGCTGTAATTCCGTGTCGTAAAACGTCCCCAGCAACGTTTCCCCTTGGAGATCTTCCAGTTCATAGACTCGCCGCTGTCGGGGTAGGCGCCGTTTAATCAGGAAGTGCTCATCGCTCCAGTTGGGCAAGTAACTTTTCTCGAACTTGCCCTTGACTTTACTGATCCGTACAGGGTCGCCGACCTTGTACACCGCCTTCGTCGTTCGCTGCGATGGCCTGGGGTACAAGACACGCCGGACTTGGGCTTCATTGCGTTGGGTCACGGTAATGGGGGCTCTCTCTATACTTCGATGATAGGCTCGATTGTAACCCCTCACCAGTTTCGGGAGAACATCGATGTACCGCCTTGTATTCTTATAGGTGAAATATTATACATGCGGCCTTTGAATGTCCTGTTGAACCTCTCCACCACGGAAGCCTTGGTCTCGTTGTACGTATGGAAGAAAAACACCTTCTGTTTCTTGAGAAAGGCTTGGAACGGTCTGTTGAGAAATTCCGTGCCTTCGTCGGTTTGCAAATACAAAGGTTTGCGCCCGGTCTTGAAGATGTCTTTGAACGCCGCTATGAGATTTGCCCCGTTTTCGTCCGGATGGGTACCACCCACGCATACTTGGATAGGATATCGATGCACGTCAAGATATACCGATTCTCATCGTTGTGTTTGGCAAAGGCGCTCATATCGACCAAATCCGCTTGCCACTGGGCATCTATTCCTCCCACGATGACCCGGTTCGTAGAAAATGGCGACGGACAGATCGATGTAAGGTATAGGTGTCTTGTCTTCTTAACCAATCTCGGACTTGGGCACGTTGTACCCCCTGGGGTTTGGCTGCTCGATAGAGAGCCGACAATGCACTATAGGCTGCCGGACTGTCGGGACTGTAGTATAAGTTATCCAACACCTTCTCCCAGCGCTTCATGGTGACAAAATGATGATGGACCTTGGCTCTATCGTTTATTTATAACGGGTATATCTTGGGCCTGAGTTTCTTTCTGATTTTCTTCGTGGACTTCCACAGTGGCCATGGTCAATGACCAGTCCAACTCGTCTGATGACCGCTTGATAAGCACTTCATCCACATCCACCACGGCATCTTCCAATGCAGACCATAGATCAGAGTGAAGGGTAAAATGCACTGTACCTCCATCTAGCCGAGCCAATTGAGCAAAGAAAGGGCCGCGTCGAATGTACACATCGTGACACAAGTGGATGAGGTCGCCGTCCAGTTCACCAGACAACACCCGTTTGAATTTGGTCCAGCCCTCCCGGGACAGACGAATGTGAGCTGGGCACGGTTGTGTAGGGTCCGTGTCTCCCACCACCTCCTCCATGATATCGACCTTATCCGCATACACGTGCAGGAAAACCTCGGAGGTCAAGCTGAAATACGCCAGTACTATATGCTCCGTCATGGTCAGTACGTGAATGGTACCAGATTTCACTGTCTCCCGTATTTATAGGGAGAACCCCGTGAGATCGAAGGATCAGGTGGTCATGTCATTGGGCTGACTGAGTCTAGCCGGGTAATCAATGGCATCGTCGTCGGGTTCATGTAGTTGTTCATGGGGTTCAGCCATTGGCCCCGCGGCTTCATCACGGATTTTTTTCTTCTTCTTCATCGTTCTGGCCCGTCATGTGTGTGTGTGGGTGGCTTCATGAGGTGACACTGTCATTCCAGCCTCTGCGCATTCTATACATATAGTATTTTCTCCATCCGCTTTTTTTTCATTAGGTTCATCTAGTGCGTGTTCGATAGCATGAGCCCATGCCAATTGATGGGGTGATCGA